>PVJA010000541.1:122500-166515 GCA_004027025.1 Myocastor coypus | reverse complement strand
CAATTAGGAGGTGATGGACACTTTAAGAAATGAAGTGTACTAGAAGGCTTTAGGTTCCTGGAAGTGTGTCCCTGAAGGAGAATATGGGGACCTGGGCTTGTCCCTCTTTCTTGTGTTTTGCCTCAGGTAAAACACCATGATGTGTATGATTGTGCCATACCATGTGGTGTGGTGTGTGGTTACAAGTCCCAAGCACTGTAACCATATTACAGACTCAAACTTGTAAAACTGTGACTTAATACAAGACTTTAATCTTTTAAGTTCATTATCTCAGGTATCTGTTGCAGTGACTGAAAGCTGATTAACTCACTATACAAACTATCATACATATAATATGAAAATATTATTCAACACTGAACTAAATCACAGTTAGTACAAAAAATACTCATCAATAATTTCCATTAACAAAATAAACGTATCTTCTACTTCAGGTTCAGGGTAATAATATGAGAGTAAAGACATAAAGCTTTTCTTCTTTTGGAATCTATAGGACTGTCACCATAGTGCAAGCGCAAGCAGAAACACAAAACCACAGACAGGAACTGGAGGCAGATTTACATTACTGGGCACTGATCGGGGCCATTCCACAATATCAAGCCCCAGTCTCTGGTGATCTAGGGCTTATATTGAATAAGGAAGCAGGAAATACAGAGGAGGAATGGCTTGTCAGTTGGGAATTGGTGTATACGATGTGCATTGTAAGGACCAGCTGTGTACCATAGTGACCAGCAGTGTCTAAGAGAGAGAAGCAACCAGAACTGGAACAGGAACGGTTACCTGGGCAACTGAAAAGCATACTGGCCAAGGGTGTGGGCTGTGGGCTGTGGGGTGGGGGTGCATTTTCTGCTACAATAACAGCAATGGTAACCATAACAGTTATGTCACCCACACTTCATTGCAATTTAATGACAGGAAAAGAAGGAAAAATATCTTGTCATTTTAGTTGTATGGGAGAATTTTGGTAAGAACAGACTGTGACTTGGCCAGCACATCTGTACTCTTAAGAAAACAATACCAAAAGCCAAAAAATGACAGTTTTATAGCTGATTTCAAAGAGTCAGTGTTCTGAAGCATGGTGTCCTTGGGTGTCATGTGGAAATATGGGCTGAGTTGGAAAAGCTCACATGCTGAATCACCCATGTCACATCACATGCTCTTGGTCATTGCTCTCCATTCTCTGGAAAAAGTCTGTCTCCTGCCCACCCCCACCCCCAGGCTTCACAAGCCACTCATATTCCAGATTTTAATTCTTATTGAATGCTTTTAAAATTGTATGTTGTTGTCTTCAAATTAGCTGTTCAAATTATCCAGATAGAAGCATGAAAAACTGTTCAAATTTTGTAAAAAAAAAATATATATATATATATAAAATTAGACCTTAACTGTCTCTCTTACTAGACCAGCAGAAACCAACAGTACAATTATCTAAGCTATCCTGTGCATATAGATATATATTTCTTTCCCCTTTCTCTCTCTCTCTCTCTCTCTTTCTTCCTTTCTTTCTTTCTTTCTTCTTTTTCTTCTTCTTCTTCTTCTTCTTCTTCTTTTTCTTCTTCTTTTCTTTCTCTTTCTTTCTTCTCTCTCTCTCTCTCTCTCTTTCTTTCTCCTTTCCCTCATCCTAGTTGTTCCTTCTCTTTGAACATTTTCTTTCCCTAAAGTTAACTCCAGTAAATATTAGGGTAAACTGTTAAATATTGCTTTCTATGCTACAGATAATATAATATATGGCCATAAGGCTGAGTGCTTAGTACATTCGTTAACCTCATTGAAGGGATATGATTTTCATGTGTTTTTGATCAGTAAAGAAATATTGAGGGACATTATGACATCTCACTATGAAGTACTTCCAGAGGTATCACTAAAAAATGAAAATATTTTCATCCACTGAAACTTATGTATTATCCTGCCTTTCAAAATTGACATATTTTTGTATAATTAAGTCCAAATTCAAAACTTTTCAATTTCTCCACTGTATTCCTTATGGCTAGTTAGTGTATGTAATTACATGGTGCATAACAGCCCTTTAGTCTACACTGGAGCATATATACAGTAGGCCCATGCAATTAGAGTGAAGCTGAACAATTCTTATCAACTGGGGACAATGCAGATATCAGGGCTGAGTTCAGTGTATTTCTTATGTATTTGCAGTAGTGCTGGTGTAAATGAACCTACAGTACTGCCAGTTGCATAAGAGGACAGCACGAATATGTGCAGCATAGCACACCTGATAATGGCAAATACTGTTACTGGTTTATGTGTTTGTTATGATTTACTATTATTTCAGAATGTATTGCTTAACTTACAAAAGCTAAGTGTGCTGTAAACAGTATACTGCCGTGCTAGCAACTGTCTCATATATCTCATTTCCTGTGTCTCTTGCCTGAATCAAGAGGCCATTTCATATGATGGAGCTATGTGATGACTAAGGTTTTTTGGGAGTAAGATTGGCTTGGTGCTCCCTAGGGGATTAGAAAAGCACACTTCAGGGTGGGTCATGAAAACATGGCCTTTGGGGCCAATCAGATAGCTTAGCCGACTAAAGCACCTGCTTAGGTAGGTGCAGTCATGGGGATTCAAGCCTGGGCACACTGCTAGGCCCACCCCTGGGCACCCTGAGATGGTGATTGAGACTGGGATGGAGGTGTGCACCTGTAATCCCAACACTTGGGAGGCTGAAGACAGGAGAATCACTTAGGAGTTCTATTTGTGTAGTGAGACCCTGTAGTCCTTGAACTAAAGCAAAAAATATATACCCAGCCTTTGGTGCAGGTGTGGCTCCTGGCCCCTTCCTCTCTGGTGCTATTCCCCTCCTGGCCATAATATTCATTGCGATATTCTTGCCTTGAAGCCAAGGGACATTAAGCTGAATTCCTGAAAACTGAGAGAAAAAATAAATCCTTCTTCTTTTAAATTGTGTATGTGGGATGTTTGGTCCATATGATGAAAAGCCAAAGGGCACAAACTGTGCCATTTAGGTCTAGGTAAGAACACCCTGTAACTTTGCACAATGGCAAATTCTCCAAAGTCACATTTCTCACTGCATCACCATCATATATGTTGCATGACGGTACACCAGACATGTACAGAAACAAGTCAATGTCTTTGTCAAGTATACATGTACATTTCATTGTATACATCTTTATAAATTTCAAGGAATTAATTTGTGGATGTTTGTGGGTAGCAAGTCTGAAATTTGGAAAGCACAATGGCCAACTGAAACCTCTAGGGCAGCAGGTGATGGCATAGTCTTGAGACAGAATTTCCTCTTCTTCAAGGAAATACCCGTTTTTCTCTTAAGGCTTTTCACTTGACTGAAAGCCCCACTCACACTATCAAGGGCAATCACTTGACCTTATTATTTTATAGATATCATTAACTTTTACAGGAGCTGGGGAGATAGCTCAGCAGCATAAGCACCTGCCTGCCAAGCATAGGATCCTGGGCTTGATCCCTGGTAACAACAAAAGTCCAAGCAGCCAACCAACGAAACAAACAAAAAGCCAAAAAATATTTACAATCATGATCTTAATAGCAATTGATAAGGCTTCCCTGAATCAATAATTTCATCAGACATTGAAAAACAGCAGATGTTTAATTTTGTCATTCCTTATATATAGTTAATTTTTATCTTTCTATATATTGGAAGTTTCCTATTCAACTCATTTTATTGCTATAGATATTTATTGGGAAGATAAGATAAAGTTTTCTCTTTTCAGATTTATCATTTGAAATTTTATTAGTTTTCAAGGTAAGCAATTGACAGCAAAGCTATCATGGATGATGGAAAAATATTTTTAGCTTGATTTTGAGTTTTTGAATATGGTTAGGAGCTCATGGGTGTTTTCCAAGTATGTGATATATTCCAGGCCTGGCATGGTGGCACATGCCTATAGTCCTAGCACTCAGGAGGCTGAAACAGGAGGATCATTATGAATTGAAGACCAGCTATAAAGTGAACTCAAGGCCAGTCTGAACTGCATATTGAGACCCTGCCTCAAAAAATATGTTTCAACCAACTTCGTAATTTTTCCCTTAGAAGCTTGAATTTCCACAGTTTGGATTATAGAAAGCCTACTAGTAAGATTTTAGTGGGATTTTTTTTTTCTGACACAGCCTTATCAATCCTGAAAAACTTTCTTGCTTTCTGGCACAGCAGTAGATTCCCAAGTCACCGCAAATCTTCACCAGTGACACATCATGAATCAGTCATTTTCTAAGAAGCTGTGCTTGGCATCTGGAATTAGGAAATGTGTTGAGAAACCAGGATCTTGTACTTAGCATCATGATTCTTTTTACTTGTAGTGATATTTTGAATTCACCCTTATAAACTTAGATTCCAAAGAATGAAATTTAATTTTTCTTTCTTTCATCCTGTTGAGATAGGATTTCATTATGCACCCCAGGCTGGTCTTGAACTCAAGTTTAAGGCTGGCCAGGCTGGCATCAAACTTGCAACAACCCTCCGGGTTCAGCTTCCCCAGTTCTGGAATTGCAGGCATGCACCACACTGCCTGGCTTTCATTTTTCTATATGTATTAAAATTTCTGTTTTTTTCTACTAATGTCAGAGCCTAAGCTTTGCCAATCAATGTAAAATTAGTCCCTTCTGGAAATTTTAGGCTTACTTAAATTTAAATTCAAAATATCTCTTTCTCCCTCTTCACAATTTCATTCTCCCCAAAAATGAAATAGATGTGGGAATGGAAGTGAAAAGCATGTTTTGTGTGGTCCTAATACCCTGAGGGCAGCATTTTATTCACATATAGATCACTAAATTTCACAAGTAAAACTACAAGCTACCTATTATCAGTTATACCTACAACAAAAATGTCTCTTCCTCTTGGTCAGAAGGTCTTTGCTGATGACTACACCCTGCTTGTCCCAAACTGACAGGAATTTCTAGATCTAGCATTTTCCACAACCACTTTCAATCCTTTCTGGAACTGAAGAAAATGTGTTAGGCTCTCTTCCCCTCCTCTGGAGCTCTGGAAGATATAAAAGACTGCTTTCCTCCTCTTCACATTTTTCCCCTTAATTACTTGGCTTCTTGTTGAAGTATTTGGTTTTCTACTCAAAGTAATAAGTATTACTAATTTTTATGTTAAGAGCCAAAGAAAACTTAAAGAAAGAACCAGTTGTTTTAACAATTTCAATTTTGTTTTACTGTATTCCAGAGGAGTTACTATTCTCTACCTTAGCACTTACCTTTTCTTATCCCCAAGATTTTACTATGTTCCTTTCACGCACAGTGAACTTCTCTACCTCCACAGTCTTTATATTCAGATCCATCTGTTCTTTAGGATCCTCAAAAACCCATGCAGCATGCTTTTTCCTTCCTATTTTAATTGTATTTCATTTCTTTCTTTCTTAGGGTACTTATTTATTCATTCTATACACATTTATCAAGTACCTATTACTTACTAAGAATTATACTCTTTTATATGAAGTGAATTGTATACTCTTTGAAAGAAGAACCAATGTCTACTTCATCATTTTAGTAATGTTTTTGAACAAAGGAAGACACGATAGACATAATAAACATATATTACCTAATTGATGTCAACCCGCTGTAGAAATTGCATTCCTTCTTCACTTCTAGTGGCAAGGAACTTAAATTCCTGTCTTTACCTTATGAATTTATTTTCCTCTGCATCTACTTTCCCTTGCTATGTTTTCCTAGGAGGAGCACAAGGACTCTGATTAGCTCTTCCGTTTACCTTCTCATGCAGAAGTCAGCCTTAATTTTCCTAGGGTCTTAAGGCAGAAATAATTTCCCTTTTTCTATCTGTAAGTTGTCCACTGGTTCTTCTTAGGCTCACATGTTTGAATCTTTAAATGCCCCACTTCTCTCTCCAGAGTAATTCCACCTGCCTGTGCATCTTCCTTTCTATTCCTTGCATGGCTAAAGCTGCACTCCAGCCTTACTGACCTATTTTTGTTCACCTCTCTTGCTCTCATATGTTCTTCCTTTTGTTTGTATATCCTCATTCATTTTCTACTTCGTTTTACTTATAAATTCCATGTGCTCAGTTCAGGCATTTCTTCCTGTGGGGAAGCCTTATAGGACTCCTCCTGGAAGGCTGGTCATGCCCCCTTCTGCTTTACAATTTCACCTTGCATCCCGCTATGCTGTTTTCATCTTCTGGAAATTTGCCTCTCCTAAGTGACTGTGAGATGCTGTCTCAAAAGGTCTTATAATATGAATCTTTGCACTGACTGGCTGTGGTAGGTCCTAAAAGTCTTAACTGAATAGACAAATGAATGAGATTCATCCTTTCATTTCCTATAGCTGCTGCACTGCGTGCAGGAAAAATCCTATGAAAGCCCAAGCCAACGGGTGTGTGCTCCTGTAACCAGCCTGGGCAAGGGCAACATGACCTTGGCAAGGCTGTGCTCTGTGTTAAATAGGAAATCCACTAACTTTGCTGTTTGTGTAATGCGCCGGCCAAAGGAAAGATGGCTGTGTGATGCGAAGGCAGCAAATGAAAAGACCTTCTGTGCAGGAATATTTCTCTCTTACATTTCATCCGCAGGCGGTTTTCCCTTGCAGTGTGAACCCCAGTTCAAGGAGGGTTAAAACAGACTTCCGCACATGTGCAAAGGCAAGATGATAGTTGTGAGGTCTCTATTATTCGTGTCAGAACCTTCTGCAGAGTCACATAGAAAAAAAAATCTCATAATTGTCCATCTTGACTATAAATTGCTTCCACTGTTAAGTGAAAAATAAGGGCTGGAGAAAAAACTTAGAAAAACAACCTAGCAGAACCAATTCATTTCCCTTATTCCAATGCACATTTTAAAAATATAGACTCTGAAGTCCAGAGCAGTAGGAGGTCATTGGCCCAAGGTCCCACAGACTATAATTGTCAAAATTGATTCTTCAGCTCTGTAATACCTTTTCTACTTCATTACATTAATTATATCCATAAAGTTTAAAAAGTATAGAAGTGGAAAAAGGATGACCACAATTGCTGGAATGTATTATGGCACTGTAAAATTATTTAACACTTAGATATGCTTCCAAATGTTATCGTACTTGTCATCTCCTTACCTTGGTGTCTGGCCTGAGGTCAATTTTTTCTGGCACATAAAATATGACTAGTTGGAAAATAACTATTTTATGTCTTGATTTTTCAACTACAAAATGCATAGTGCCACTTTTGGAAGAATTATGGAAACCACTGACAGAACCTGAGTGTGATGGTATTTGGTAATGAATCCGCCAAATTGCTATTGAGTGGCCGTCAAGAACTGTGAAGACTTTGGAATCTTGCTTTCCTTATAATTCTATGATTTAACTTTGTGGATAGAATATACAAGACTACAGGGTTAGCATCAAAGATAATTACTTGGGGCCATATCAGTAGCCAGACTATTGATTTGTACTAGTGTCCTAAATCTCAGTTGCCACAAATCCTGATGTTATCTGCACCCACTGTTGGGGTGATGTCACAGGAAAGTAACCTTAGTTTAAGGAATTAAAATCTTTTCTAGCAGGCAGAAAGCTTGTCTGTCCTTGCTTTGCCTCTGTCCTCTCTGTCTTCCAAGATTGTTAGCAGTACAAACATATGCAAATGCTCAACATAGTCTGAAACAAAGAGTGTTAATACTTCAGTCACATGACAGGCAGAACAAAAGGAATCTGTGGACTATTGATTTCCTGCAGATACCTTTTTCATATTTCTATACTGTCTTGCTGTGAGTTCTCCCATGAGTATGACATTCTATCAGCATAATGATTAATCTGACAGGGGTCAAGGTCAAATCTTTTTAGTAGCAGTGTGTAGAATCTAAGTAAGGCTGCCATGGAGAGAACTTTAAGCAGCAGCAGGAGGTCATTCTATAGTACCAACCTCAACAATGTTTCCAGGGGTTTGGGTCCATCAGGTCTATAAATTCCACAAACATTCTCTGTCCACTGTAGAGCTGTTTGTTTTCTGAATTGCTTGGGCTTGTGTGTCAATCTAGATGTAGTAGGATGTACCAGCACTTGGAAAGAGGCTACCTTAGACTGTAAGGAAGAAGTCTGTCGTCCTTAGCAACTCTGGCCAGTGGGCTGAGACTGACTTTACACTCTCTCAGAACTAGAGTGAGGTCATTGATCAATTTAGTTGAGGTCAGGGAAACATTTTGTCTTTCCTTTTCTAATTGAAAGATTCCCACTGTAGAGAAAATTATCCCAAAGGTGCATGTAAATATCAGCCTTTGAGGCTTTTTTCCTGAGAAGCAAAGAGTAACCTCACTTGGCAAAGAACTTTACAGTCATGTGAGGACTACAAGATTCATAGATTTTTTTTTTAATGTCTTGTAGAATTTTCTAAATACCTTTAAGGTGGCAAACACTGTGCTTTGAGGAGGGAGACAAGTCAATGCATGCTTGTCATGCAAGAAGTTCAGTCCTGGGCAAGGGACTATGTTTACCAACTTCAGAGTCCTCTAAGTGGGACTTTTATCAGAGTACCTCAGGATAGCTTTCCAGTCAATTTAGGGTTCCAAATTTGTGTCATATAATTAAGTCTAATCATTAGTTATGGAGGGAATACCTGGGGAGTCCAACCTGAACAATCTGCAGCATGGTGTGCGTGGCACTTGCCTGACCCGTGGAATGAATGAACATTAGCTAAGGCTTTGGGACGGTAGAGACCCAGAAGTGCAGCTAGTTTTGTGCGGGAAGTGTAGGTGCAGCTGTTTCTTAGATTTCTCAGTAAGATTAAGGAACTGGGAACCAAACTGAGGTCTGGGAATCTGATGAAGAATGTCGAGCTTAGAAATTTTTGGAATTTTTAGTTACAAGAAGAGGTACACTGGCATGTTTTCCTTTCTGAGGAAGCTCTGGCTGGTTCTGAGGCACATAAATCGTTAATATTTTTCTCCCTCTGTATGCACTGAGTTCTGACATTTTCCTTCCCAAAGGACAGGATTATAGCTCTCCCTCCACTGCATAGTATTGTTGGAGAATACATATAATTTTTATAAAACTTTTAGATGTCCCTTTTTCTCCCGTAATTTGGCTTGCATTGGCCTCTTAGCAAGCAATGTTCTCAACCAAGTAGCCGTTATCCTTATGATCTAGGACCATGTCATGCTAATAAGGGAACTGTACAGTTGAGATACAAATAAACTTGTATTCTTGAGGCCCTTTCCATCAGGCTACTACCTGAAGTGTATACTAACCAGGCTGTCTTCTAATGATTAGAAGAAAGAAAAAATCATGGTGTCTGGGAATAGTCAGGATGGAATGTCAAAATTTTAAAACAGCTATGTAGTTCTCAGCCATTTTCATCCTGATTACTTCCTATCAAGTAGCTGAGAGAAGATGATTCTTTTTCTAAGACATAACCACATTTAGTGACCAAACTCCACTGCTCAGCCATGTAAATCGTATGAAAGACGGGTAGAGTCAAAATTATTTTGAGTTGTTCTTCTGAAAATGTAGCATGTTCATGGATGCTGGGGAGAAAATCTAGTGTGCCTGGATATGAGGGGAGACTCAAAAGTCCCTTAGATCCTCCAACAACTTCCCCTTTGTTGAGTGGCTTTTGTAATAAACACCACACACATTTAAGTCCAACAAATGGACTAAAACTAAAAATGTTAGCTAGATGAAGTTTGAGAGAAACAATGGCGTGACAACTGTTGGCTGATGGTCCTGGAACAATAACACCAGAAGTTGTGAGAATATTAATGGCAGAAAGAAGCAGCAGATGGCTTCATCAGTGGGTAAGAGCTCCGTCATCACCTGCAGTCAGTATGCCAGAAGCAGGTGGAGCCTGTCTCACTCTGTGACCTCCTTCTTCTTAAGACAAAAATGTTAACTGGTAGCAGGAGTCACAAAGCCAGTGTGAGACAGTAGGCTGTGCACCAGAAATAGTCTGCAATGGTAACACCCTGGGTGGCAACAGACTTGACCAGCAGCTGATTCTCGTTGTTTTTAGGAAGGAACAGGCCTGTCCTGTGGGTTTCTACAGGAGCAACTCAGCTGCTTGAATCAGTAGCTGAACTTGTTTTTACTGTTCACAGTCCTGATGAGGAGCTGGCCCGCTGGCAGTGGTGCAAGAAGCAGAAGAAAAATAGAACAAGGGATAGCAGAAATTATTGGACAAAGCCATAAAAAAACAACTTTGAATCATACCCATTTAAAATAACGACTGTGTCCACTTTCACTTCCTTGTGGATGACACTGAGGCTGAAATACTACAGCATCCCACAGGATTCCATTTATTTTCAGATTAGTTGAGCCATAAATGAATCAAACCCAATTGTTAAGAAGAGCGTCTGTGAAATGAGAATCACACTGTGGCTTTATTTTAGTCAGAATAGCAGAACTAAGATTTCCAAATTGCATGTACCACAAATACACACTAATAAAAAAAAATTTAAAGCCTTAAGTTATGGGAATAAAATATTTAAAGGTGAAAGAAAAAGAAATACAGTTTCTCCCAGGAGTGCAGTTGCCATTTCTTCATGTAAAGACAAGGTCCCGTTTGGACCAGGCTGGGGATGTTCTTGAATATAACATTTCCACTTGACAAGTGAGCCCCATTGTCCCCTTCATAACCTCTTGTTGGTTATGAATCTGCGTTAATCCAGCTCACAATAGGCTTATTAGGATAGAGTTAGAAAGCCTTCATGAATCAGGCATGTGGTGTTAACTAGAGCCCCTCAGAAGATAGTAGCTACTTCCCAAAACTGTATACCTGGTAACCACATGAGGGAAATGAACCCACCCAGGCTCATCCAGGTGGGAGACCTTTGGACCAATGCTCCTTTGTGAGAGATTACAATAGAAAAAGCTTACTAGCCACAGAAAGAGAGCTCAAAGGGACCGTGAAGGTTGGTGGGCCCTACTAGGGATAGGTTAGAGAACTGTCTGGTTGGCAGTTCACGTCTTCCACCGGTGCTTCTCTGCATGCAGCTCACACCATCTGAGAGACTTCTCTGGTTCTTTTGAGATAGGGGAGTGCCAGCAGATAGCCCATCAGTTCCTACTATAGTTTTAGACAAAAATGTTGCAACAAAACATGTAAACATGAATTCAAAAAGCCTACCCACCTTCATGCCAGCTTTCATTTTCCATGAGCCTTGTTTAATCCCACTAATAAAAGTTTTCTACTAGGCAATTGTTTCCAACAGAGCCATAAAAGTCTGACTCCTTTCCGTACCTGAAATGGCCTAGCCCACTCCAGTGGTATATTTAACTATTAGAGGCAAAGAGGACTTCATCATACTTTCTGTCAAAGCTTCTTAGGTTTAAAGGAGAAGAAAAGATGAACAAGAAGCAAGGCAGGGTGTCTTAGTTACTCTGCTCTTGTTGCTGGGACAAACACCCAACACTCAAAATGAGGAAAGGAAAGGTTTATTTAGCTCATAGTTACTGGAGGTTTCAGTCCATATTCAGCTGATTCCAAAGCAGACCGGCACATGGCAGGGGGCAGCCTTCCATGGTGGCAGCTAAGAGCAAGAGCCCTGAGAGAGCTAGCAGCAACTCAAGCAGCTAACTTCTCTTCCTACCTTACATTAAAATGCATATCACCTGCCCCAGGGGAGGGGCAGCACCCATTTCCACAATAATCAATTATGAATTCCAGAAGCCACCCCATGACTGCCTTAGGCTTTGGGGGGACACCTATACAGAAACCATAACATTCTGCCCTTGAGCCCCCAAAGACTCTTGTGCACCCTTTTAAGCAAAAGGTATTCTAGTTCGTCTCTTAAGAGTTGCCAGTTCCAGCAGTTTCAACATTGCTAAAAAGTTCAAGTCCCAAGTCTCTGTAAGCCTCTAGGGAAATTAAACACATCTAATATTTAAAGGCACAAGATACACATTACCATTCCAAAAGTAATACACACATCAGGATACCAAGATTTGGACCAGCACAAGTCCACACAAACCATAACACAGGGTATAGTGGCTTTGCGCCAGGAAATATATCTTTATACTCCCTTATAGACTTGAGGGTTGTAGTTGTACTTTATGTCTCAATCAAAATTCCAATACTTTGGACTTGCCCAACGCCCCAAACCCTGTCACTGACCCCAACTTTAAATACCTCTTCACTTATCAGTAACAATGACAGTATTTTTGTCTGATCTGTGATGATTATACCTCTGCCTGACTTGTATTAGGCTCAATGAGTAGCACTACTTTTAAGGAATTCATCTAAATTCAGGGCGTTTGCTGTCTCTTCATCACTGTGGCAATGATTTTCTGCATGATTTTTAGCTTACTTCAGAGTGAGTTTCCCTAGGTGCCAGGGCTAACCATACACGTCTCTCTAGGTTCTTCTGGGTGAGTTTCTCACTCTCCAGTGAGTTAACTTCATCATCATTGTAAACCCAAACCAGGGCTGAGATGGGAGTGAATTCTTCATCTGTGGCTCCCCATGAAAATGTGATTAATCTATGGTATATGATATGGGAGGTGTAGCTAAGTTTAAAAGCCAAGGAATAAAGCCAGGTGTGGTGGCACATGCCTGTAGTTCCAGTACTTGGGAGGCTGAGGCAGGAGGATCCCAGCCTGGGCTACAAAAGTGAGCTCAAGGCCAGCTGAAACTGCAGAGTGAGACTCTCTCAAAAAGATTATTATTATTATTATTATTAATAATAATAATAATAATAATAATAATAGCCATGGAATGGGTTGGGCAGAGTCAGCAGCTGGGCAAAGTCAGGTGCTGACCCACATCTGTGTCCCTGGTCCTCTACCATAAGAAATTGTAAGTGGATTGAATAGAACATGCTTCCTGAGTTCAGCAACCTGGATTCTAGGAGTCTGGACTCATAGTATCAGACATCATGTATTGATCAGGTACTTTTGTTTTCCTTTCTATCTATTCTGTTAAAGAAGACAGAAGAAATTTGATGGTGGAATGTTTAGATGTCAGAAAAAAAACAAGTGTTTATGTGTATAACTTGAAGTCAAAGGTCAGAAACCTAAAGGGAATTAGATATATGTAAGTTCAGGTCGGGAAGAGGCCAGAAGTGTCAAGGCACATTGTCTTTATGGGCTAATGGGCATCAAACTACCCTGGAAAAACAAGTTCAAGGTCATTGTGTCTCACTTGGTCTCCTGAAATAGAGTCCTGCTGGTTTCCCTGACTCCAGCCTCCCTTGTCAGTTCCTGCCCCATGTGGCTGCCAGAGTTTCACTTATGAAATAGGAGTCAGATTGTATCAGTACGTACTTCTTAAAAATCCTTTTTTGGCCTCCTTCAGTGAAAGGAAAAAGTCCAAACTCCTTAGCATGATATTAATGTCCTTGAAAAGCTAAATGCATCCTGCTTTGTAACTTCATCTCTTGTGTCTTCCCAACATGTACCCGATGTTCTAGCAACACAGAATTATATGTTTTTTTTTTTTTCCCCCTCCTAGATGCACTATGCTCTTTCTGCTAATTTGCCTCCATTTCCTTGCCTGAAATGACCTTGTCTCTCTCTGCCTGGAAAACTACTAGGTTGAGCTTAGCTGTGTCCTTCTCTAAGTAGTTCTCTCAGCTGTCAGCAGAACTTCCATATTATTGTATACACACTACTTATGCTGTTGTATTAGTGCAGTATCCATGACCACGTTTTCCCCAGGTGCTGACCTTCCTGGGGGACCTTGTCTATTTCATTATCTTAGCCCCTTACCTCCTATAGTTCTTGACATGCAGTAAACAGTGATCCAATACTTGTTAAATACGTTATCTTTATGAAGCCCTTCCTGGAAGAAATAAATATTTAATTGTATCATGTGAAGATCATATAAGGGCCCAAGAATCTGTATTATTATGAATAATATAATAACAGCAATCAGTTAAAATATTAATGACTTTGTATTGGACACATATTTTTATTTCCACAGCAATAATCAGCAATGGTTATAATTTCACACTCTCATCTCTAAGGTTATTAAGTATAAAATTAGCTGCAAATAACTAGAAGTTATCCAAATGACGTTGTTTAGGAGAGCGTTTGTTTAGAGAGGCATATAGGTTGCACTAATTACATTTATTTTAGCATAATAGCATTACTTCCAATTGTAACTGCATACCTATCCACTGCATACCTACCCACTCCCTCTACTCACTCCAGCTTTTCTAAACAGCTTACTATCTAAACAACAGATTTCTAAAGGAAACAAAATTTCATACAAAGTGCCTAAAATATGAAGATGCTTATGGAAAAACTAATCAAATATTTTTTGTATGGACCTTTCTAAAACATATTTATTTTTAATTTCTAATTTTTTTATTTCTTTATTTGGTACAAGATCTTGCTCTGCAGCTCAGACTCATAGTGATCTTCCTGTCTTAGCCTCCTCAGCTCTGGGATTCCAGGTGTGCACCACCATGCCCAATTCAGTGGCTGGTATGGTACACCTAGGTTCTGGGGCTGGCATGGCATGGGGTACCAGGAATCGAACCTAGGTCCTTGTGCTTGCTGGGCAAGCACTTAGACCACTGAGCTATCATCGCAGCCTAAAACATACTTCTTTTGCTTTTGAGAATGTATTGAATCTCCAGAAAGTGAGGCATTTATTCATCTGGAAGGACGCCTGACATGATTATTTTCTGGAAAAACTGGCTAGATGGCTGGCCTTAGAGCCTTGGAGCAATGCACAGTCTGTTAATCACTTAGGCACTGCGTGATATTACAATAAAAATATTTGACTCTGAGAATTATCCTCATCTTCCTAAGTACTTTTAAAGCCAAATTAAGAAAAGAAAAACAAAAAAACTGCATTTCTCTAATTACCAGTGTCATATATTGGTTCCCTGGCACTAAACTACAAGTGTAAATAGAAAGCTAACTAAAAGTGTGCATCCCTTACATTGATAAAGATTGTGCAGTAGTGCCCGTTCTTCAGCTGGCAAAATCTTGCCACTTGTATTCATACTAGCAATGAGCCTGTCACAGAGAGAGAATCTGTCACTACCAGGCACTGCTGTTCATACCTGTAATCTCAGTTTGTAAAGGCAGGAGAATCTCAAGTTAGTGACCAGCCTAGGTAATTTAGCTAGACTATATCTCAAAAATAAAATGAAAAATTCTGAAGATTTAACTTAGTGGTCTCTGGATTTAATCCTCTAGGAGGGTGGAAGGATAACATGCACTTTCAGCTAAGAAAACAAATCCCAAGTGCAGTGAAGAATAACCAACAAATACTAATAGAGTGTGATGACATGTAGTGTGTGTGATATTTTTCTTTCACTCAGAGGACACTGAATTATCCTGAACTTCTTTTAGGAAGTATAAAGCAGTAAGAATTTAGTTACATTTTCAAACCCCAAATTCTCATGACTGACAGAGTACATATAATTTTATGCAGTTTATCTCAAATATATTTCACTAATAATGACCTTATAAATAATTCTATTTAGTGAGTAATTTTTATATGGTTATTAAATAGTACACACTATATGTAATGGTTCTATTGAAGTGTTTTCTTTTTAGTATCATAATTTACTTTTCCTCATACTTTTTATTAATGTATATTGGTTATACTGTTAAATGGGTTTCATTTTAGCATATTTGATTGCATATAAAATAATCATTTCTCCTCAAACCCCTTCACTCTACTTTGCCCCGTAATTTCACATTGAGGGAGGACTTTAATGTGCATAATGTATTTTGATCGGATTAATGCTCCTCATGTTCTTCCCTTGAGCCATTCCTTTCTCTTTCTCCTGTCTAATGGTAGTCTCCCTTCTATTTTCTTGCCATTACTTTCAGATTTCCAGTGTTAAGGAGAGTATGAGACATTTGGCTTATTACATTCAGCATAGTGATTTCTAGATCCATCCAGTTTATGACAAAATGTTGTTCTTTTTTGAGTAAATAATGCCCCACTGTGTATATGTAACACATTTTCTTTATGCAGTCATCCAGTGAGGAGGACCGAGGCTTGCTCCATGTATTGGTTGTGGTGTGTTGTTCTTCAGTTAACACGAGAATGGGAGAACTTATGGTATGTGGTGTACTAACCCTAATCACTTCTGGTGTGTATCTATGGGTGATGTAGCTGAACCAAATGGTAGTTCTATTGTCAGTTCTTTTGAGGAGCTTCCATACTGGTTGTGCTAATTTACATTCTGCCAGCAAGGTGAAAGCATTCTAGCATTCTTTACTGTCTGCATCCTAGCCAGCTATTTCATTTTCTTTTTTTTTTTTTTTCTTTAATGTATGTATTTTGTACAGGGCCTCATTACACAGCTCGGACTTGTAGTGATCCTCCTATTTTCAGCCTCCTCGGTGATGGCACTACAGGTGTGCACCACCAAGCCTGGACTCAATAGCAGGCTCAATGATCCTGGAGGCAAGGCCAATGTGGCATGCAGGACCAGGGATTGAAGTCCAGTCCCTGTGCTTGCATAAGCAGGTACTTAGTTCGCTGAGCTGTCTTGCTGGACCTTTTTTTGTATCTTTAATGCTATCTATTCTGATTGGTGTAAGATAGAATCTCAAGTAGTTTTGATTTGCATTTTTGTGCTAGCCAAAGATGTTGAATATTGTTTTCATATACTGTTGGCCATTTATACTTTTTGGCCTCTTTTTTTGAGATAGGTCTGTTCAGTTCTTTTGCCCATTTATTGATGGAGTTAGTTGATATTTTTGAATGATAAACTTATGGTTTTATTTGCTGATTTTTTTCTATTATTTCCTGTGCTACTGTAGTCCTAGGTATGAAGTCTTCACATATGCCTATGGCTTCTAGTGTATGCTCTGCTTTTCTTTCTTTTTTTATTGAGCCATTTCAGAGCCTTGGGTTCTATATCCTGATCTTTAATGTATCTTGAGTTGATTTTTATACAGAATGAGAGACAAGAACCTAGTTTCAATTTCCTACATTTGGATATCTAATTTTCTCAGCATCATTTATTAAAGAAGCTGTCTTTTCCTTCATCTATATTTGAATCAGATGACAGTGGCTGCATAGGTTACTTTCTGTGGCCTCTGTTCTCTTCTAATGATCATCATGTGTATTTTTTGTGCTAGTGTTAACACAGTTCTTGTCACTATGACTTTGTAGTATATCTTGAAATCCAATATTGTAATACCTCTAACCTTGGTCTTAATCTTTATTGTAGTTTTGACTCTTCAGTGTCATTTTAATATGAATTATAGGTTTGTTTTTTTCTGCTCTGGGAGAAATATCATTGGCATTTTGAAGGATTTCCATTGCATTTATTTATTTATTTATTTACTTACTTACTTACTTTTGGTACTGTGGATTGAACTCAAAACCTTGCACTTGCCAGGCAGATGCTTAAGCTTCTGAGCTATCTCCCTGGTCCTCCATTGCATTTTAGATTGCTTTTGGTAGTGTGACCATTTAAAAAGCTGCAGTTTTGCAAATCAGTGAACATGGGAATTCTTTCTACCTGCTAACGTTATCATTTTCAACTTCTTCCTTCAGTGATTTTATTAAACTCTTTGTGGTAATACATAAGCAACTGGATATTTTCAGAGGGGAAAAAGTGTGTTTGTGAAAAGTAAAATATGAATATGCATGAGTACTTTAGTTGAAGTTGAAATTTAGGTTAATTGTAATTATCAAGAAATAAATCTATGGGGCTACAGAGGAAAGGGATTAGTGATGCATAGTATGCCTAAGGAGAGTCGTCTAAAGAGAAAAGATTCTCTCAGGCTTTCACAGAGAGCAAACTGGTCAAGCAGTAGCCATGACTCATTCAGCTGGCTGACACTGACAACAGTTTTACAAAAAACTGTATGTCGTTTCAAAGTAAATCTTGAAGGGATTTGACTGACATTGGGAGATACAAAGGTTAAATATTTTGTTATCCAGGTCTTGCTTTAACTTGCCCTTAACCATCTAACAGAAAAGTTTAACCATGAGGTATAAAACATAAAGGTAGATTAGTATGCTGAGCTGTAAAAGGCTTAAATCAACAGCTTCCATGATTGCCAGTTTTGCCAATAACCCACTTCAATTATGGAACATTGGATTATGTATACAACTACTTTCTCTTAGTTGAAGGAGAATAATTTTTTATATCAATAATGACTAGAAAAATTGTCACATCTACACCCTGTGCTCTGTATAACTACTAGGAGGACAGTAATATGCATTGTATCAATTATTGGGAATGTACTACTATTGTGTTTTGAACCTGTCAGATTGTCATTTCTCATTAAAAGTAATAAAAAATAAAGTAAATAAATCAAGGATTAGAAAGATTGATAAAGATATGTCTGAATATACGTAATTTTCAGTTTTATAGTTTTTACTTCAATCTTATTTATTGATTCCAGTGTTCTCCTGATCTTCTGCATCTTGTCATTTATCTTTTATTCGTACTAATGGCAAGCATGTCTCACGGATACGGTTCTACCTTAGCTTTTTTCTGTTGATTTTGACTGTTTGATCTTGTTGCTTGGTATGCCCAATAACTTTTTCAAAAAATTACATAGTAGAAAATGTTAATGATAGTTGCACTGAAAATGTCAGGCTTTGAACAATTCCATGTTCTCTAATAGTGTGTTTATCTTTGGCAGTAAGAGTAAGGGCAAGTTGTTAGTCTGTCAGGAATTGAGTTGACACTGTGCTGCAGTCTTTGTAAGAAGCACAGTAGTCAATTTCCACTTAAATTTAATCCTATCCCACAGTCTTCCAGGAGCGGTGACCTGGGCATTCCCAGGACCTCTTCCCTTTAGCAAGCCCTTAAAAGAAAATTATTCTCTCCCTGATTTTGCAAAATAGTCTAACAGTACCATCAGCATTTCAGATTCAATTCTTCTTTCAATCTGGGCTGCTTACTTCCAATCTCTCAGATGTCTGTTGTAAATTTACACACATTCTAAGATGACACTAAATCTTGCATCTATTCTCCTGTGAAGATTTCCTTTATCCATACCTCCTATAAGTTTATCACATTTTCTTTATTCTTTCCTTTAGTTTTCATGCCTCCTCTATTGGTAGATGGCTCTCTATTTCTCCCCTTAAATACGATTTTCTGCTCTTCCTACCAGCTACCAACTAGTAGTTTTCCTATGCCACTAAGTTTCTTCCTGTGAAATCCTAGAGTAATTTTCTCTTCAAATTATTTGAACATACCCTTATTCCTTCACTCTTTCTAAGTTTCCTCCATCATTTCTTTAAATTGTAGTCCCTCCCAGTAAATGCTGAGGAGGTTATTTAGTATCCATAATCCCAAACATCCTCTGTAGTAGTCAATAGTATTTCTAATCGAACGAGTTTTATTGTTATAGTTAGTTGGATAAGCCAATGAACAGCAAATTGTATAATATTCTACACCTAATAATTTCTTTAGTTTTATATCTCTTAAAAAATGAGTGGGAATAAAGAAAAGCTCATGGAGGCAGTGAAGATGAAAGCTGTAAGCTTTCTGCCTTTGTTCCCTCTTTAGTATTAGGCTTTTTGAACAAAGTTACAAGTATCTGTACTTCATTGAAACCTACAACTTCCTGGAAAAAGGATAAATAAGAAATCTTGTTTGGATGCCTGCCTGTTTCTTGTGTCTTGATTAAACATTTGAAAATTTGTGTAAATAAATAGGTAAGTCAGAGACTTAACTCCCTTTGCATAAATTTTCATTTCCTTCACTGATCATGGCTGCAGGTGTTTTGTGTTCTGCACACACACATCACATAATCTAAGGAAATTAGATTTGCATAACTGAAATTTATGCCTTCAGCAGAATGCTAACCAGAAAAACACTTGTAAAACAAGTAAAATCTGGCTGAAGGCTTTTTTCTCTTTTTGGCTGAAGATTTTAAGGCCTTCTCTTCAGCATTTCCACAGTTTAGTCTTACAACTGTTACTATGTTTTCAGAGCTTTTATTAAAACCATTTAAAGGCATGTGCCCAAAGGAATAGCAAAGGCAGATTCCGCATCTGTAGCAAATATCAAACGAATGAAGAAATGGCCTTTCCCATGCTTGTACATATTAATCCTATTTTTGGAGAGGACGGCGAATATCAACTGGGAAATTGTAAATGTGATCACTCAAAATGAAGCCCTGCAGCACTTTAAAATTCCTGTCTCTCTTCCTCTCTTCCTCTTTCTCTACTTGTTTTTCTTTCTCAATTATAACAACCAGGATTTTGTAAAACGAAATATCATTTACTAAAAATATGAATCTATTTATCACTTATAATTATCAATGTTCTTTTTTTATAGAAATCAATTCTTAAGACTAAAAATAACAAAACTGAGGTTAAACTGACAGAACACAAATATATAATTGTAGCACTGAAATAAAGTATGCTACAATATAGATGGTCAGTCTTTTCTGCTGTTTAAAACATTATTAATAGTTCTCTGTGTCTGGCTTGCAGTTTATCCTGAAAACTACGAGGACTGATGGTTTTGGGAAAAAAATTCTATTATTAGCATTACTAGCTAAAACTTTAAGTATAAAAGATAGACTTCTTTGTGCTTTTGCCCTATATGCCACATGCTTTAGATTTGTTTGACAATTTTGTAGTTGAGATTATCATGAAAAAAATCATAACTCATATCATGAGCTAAATAACATTGAGGAAATTATGTGTTATCATTGATTTTATTATTTACTTACTTACTTATTTATTTATTTATTTATTTAATTTTTTTTTTTGAGACAGGGTCTCGCTATGCAGTTGAGGCTGGCCTTGAGCTCACTTTGGTAGCCCAGGCTGGTCTCGAACTCGCACCGATCCTCCTGCCTCAGCCTCCCGAGTGCTGGGATTACAGACGTGCGCCACCACGCCCGGCTTTTATCATTGATTTTAATATGTCAACTTCAGTGAATTAAGCATCTTCTAGAAGATTAGGAAAGAACATGCTTGGGTGTGTCTGCCTAGAAAATAGAGATGAATGTTAGTTATTACATATGTTCTTGGGATGCTCTTCTCTAACACTGTTTTCCTACTCTGTTTCCTGACTCTCATTAACTAAAAGGCTTTTCTCTACCAAGTCGTTTTACCATGATGTTTGAGCCTTGGAGCTAGTATACCATGAACTGAATTTGCTGAGACAATGAACCAAGTTAAGCCCCTCCTTCTTGCAGATGTCAGGCCTTGTACCATAGCAACTGAAAAACTAAGTAGGACACAAAATTGATATTAACCAAGTAGAGACTTTGTGACTGCGCATGATCATGTAGTTTAAAATCCTTTGGAAATAGTTTGCTGAAGGAATTTCAAAGTTTTAGAAATGCAGAACTGAGGGATGATACTGGTCAGAAGTATAGGCTCAGAAGAACAGAATATTCATAGGAATATAGACAGTAAAAGTCAAGTTTAGAAAGTTTCAGTTGGAAACTAAGGCTCCATTGGCAATTGAATTAGAGGTTTTGGTGTTAATCTGGTAGATCATTTAGCTATATTTTGCCTATTTTCTGAGACAGACTGAGATTAAGTGTGGTGGACTAATTACAATAGTGGAGGAAATAGTCAAGACATCTTAACATTAACGCTGTGATTTGTATACCTCTGGTTGCTTTTAGCTAGACTTATAGTGAAAATTAAGGGTGAAGGTCAGAATGCAAACATGTAAAAGAATTTTAGTTGGGGAAAGAAAAATATATGTATAAAGTTGAGGCCAATGCAAATGTAGCTGCTAAGGAGATTAGTATAATTAAAAAGAAAGCAAATACTTTGTTATGTGATTAAGAAGAAAGATGTTTTGATGGTATCTCAACAGTCAGCAAGACACCATCTATGGCACGCTCAAGGATGCCAAAGTGTTAACCTTTTGTTTGAGAGGAGAGTTTTAAGGAATGCTTACTGAAGAATTAGTTCCATACGATTCATTTCAGTCTGCCTACCCATCCAAACACTGAGAAGTTACTACAGCCATGATTTAAGGGGTACTGGTTACTGCTTCTGTGTGCCACAGACCTCAGCATCATCCACACAATGCTGGTTTTACTGACCTACAAGAGTTGTGAGGTCAGGGAGGCTTTCAGCCATATTCTAGAGAAGGCATGGAAGGCCAAGCAAAGAATCCATGAGAGGGCAGTTCATGAAGCTATGGGAATAAAGCCTAAGGTGTGGTGAAGATTACAGGAAGTTTTAGACAACAAAAATGGCTGCCAAAGAAAACTGTAGACTGTGTGAGAGAAGCCAGCCAGAGCGAAAGAGAGAGAGAGAGAGAGACAGAGAGAGAGAGAGAGAGAGAGAGAGAGAGAGAGAGAGAGAGAGAGAGAGAATGACTTGGACTTTTAAAAATTCCTGCAATTGTTGAGACTTTAGTGAAGCGATTATATTATTGCCTATCTGGTTGTAAACAGGGAGTTTATTGCATTATGCAGGATAATAGTCTTGCTATTGTTTTTATTTAGAGATTTGTAGGATTACATACAGCATAATAATTAGAAGGTACCATTTGGGGTTAGGCTGGCTTCTGCTAAAATCTGATTCAACAGGATACTAGTACAACTGCCAAGCTTCTCTATTTTTTCACTCACAAAATGAGAATAAATTAGATCTAGCTCTTAGGATATTATAACATATATGAAGTTTTATGGAGGAGATAGGTGTTATTCACATGTGTTATTTTTGCAACACACAGTAACTAATGAGAAAATTGCAATGATCATTATTACTGTCTTAAAACTGTTACTAAATTATGTAGCAGTGCTATCTGTGAGTTATACTATCTGGAAATGAAACCCTGGAAACTACAAAGGATCGCAACTGCTTGGCATGTGTATGTCTCTTTTTAAAGGAGAGAGTTGAAGGTATATTCATAAAATTCACAAATCTCTTTTTAAGTCATCAGCCTAAATTGCTTAACATTATGTGGATTATAATATTCAAATGGACCTTGTTTGTGTTCACAGTAATTCTAAGATAATTCTTCTTCATTCTCTACTTTTTCCATATTAAATGAAGAAATTACTCCATATTTGTAATTTAAACAATCTTTTCAAAGATAATGTTCTATACACTTTGATTGGATCAAAGTAAATATTAAAACAGCTAGGCCACAGGTACCTTACTACTTTCTTAAGAATCAGAGTGGAGTATCTCTTATAGAAATCAAGGCCCAAAGTGAGATGAAAAAGTTTGAGCCCAATTTCATCTAATTGAAATATATTGACTTACAAATTTTAAAAGGTTGTATTTGCCTTTTGTGTGTTAATTATTGCTTTTCTGGGACCAGCATCCATGTGGATAATCTGAGAGAGGACTAAATCATTGACTCATATTCCACTTATTTGTCACTGTATAGATAAAAGAAATCTTCAAGATAATCCTAACAATTTAGAACCATAAATAAAAATTTAAACTAGGCCTGACCTTCAATTTACCAATGGTATCTCTGAATAAAGGCTTTCTAATGGCCATAGAAGAATAAATAACCCAGGAGAATATTTGTCCTGATCCAGAAACTTCCACAACTCTGTTATGCGCCCCACTCTCTGTGGAGTGATGTGCTGGCAGCAGAGGCAGCCTAGTCGCTGAGACTGGACAGCAGGCCAGAAACAGGCTCATATGTAGGTGTGTAACAAAAAGTTTGTTGCATATTGGATGTTGAAAGAAGTAGGAAGTAAATTAGAGAGAGGGCTTTAAAGAGCAACCGAATATTGATTTCTCACTGTGGCAGAAGGAGTAACATTTGAGCAAACATATAAAAAGTTTACCAGGCCAAATTCACTGAAAACAATGTATGTTTAGTAGAAAATATTTTAATATTTTTTTCTCAGTGGTTCAGTATTCCAGTAATAAAAAGGACAAATTTGTGGAGGACCGCCAGACAATTGTCTCCATTTTGGCTGAGCCTGACCCTATTTCCATGTGTTGATACATACAGAACTGGCTAGGACTTTTTCTTTCAGTTGGCTTTTGGTCCTGTGGAGGCGCTGTTGGTAGTCTGAGTCATGTTTCCTCAGAACTCCCACTTGCTGCTCCCTTTTGTGAGCCCCGTGAAGAAGAGGTGAGAGTCAATGCTCCATGTTGTTAGCTGGGATAGAGCCCAAAGACAGAGGTTATAACTTCCTGGGGCTAGAAAAATTACAAGTCAGAGTTAAAGCACTGACCCCAAAACATTAGATACTATCTTAATTGTGTTATGTAGATTATTCTTTCTGCATAGCCTGCTCTGCATGCTGCAGGAGTGACTTGGGACCTCCTACCTAGCCCAGCTCACAGCACTCACCTTTCCACCGTTCTCAGTCACTCATTCATCTCAAGCTACTCCTTTCTTCATAAATGAATGAAACTTAGGTTTGCCCATGGGCTGAGGCCTTTGTTCTGGATAACCACCATCATGGCTGGATTTGGGACCCGTTGGCTCCCCATAGCTACAAATGCACCTTAGTGTCTTTATTCTCACCATGGGTTGCACTGGGTGTGTTACATTGGAATTAATTTAGTTGATGTCAAGAAAGAGACTGAACTGAGGCCCTTTGAAAAGAAAGAAGTAATATTAAGTGGGTCTCAAAGTTCAGAAAAAAGGGAAAAAGTTAAGGGGTTCAGGTTAAATGATGATTCCACATGATTTTACCACTTTTCTAAAAAAATAAATGTGTGATTTTATGTTCATGTAAGCCTTCTTGGTTTTTTTCTCCTCAGTGAATACCAGAAATCAATTATCTCAATTAAATATTGATCAGATAATCCAAGTAATTTTCAATAAGTATGCAATTCAATAAGTATGCAAGTGTTCACTTGAAAGAATTACTTCATTTAACATTCAGTCTTACCTGTCAATGATGAAACATAATTGTGGAGTTCACACATTCACTAATGATTTTGTACAAAAAAAAAAAAAAAAAAAAAAAAAAAAAAACACCTTCAATATGCACAGGACTCGTTAAGAGAAAAACCATTTTTGGAGAATCAATATGCTCCTTTATCCTTTGCAGTGATGGAACAGCTTATAAAATTTGGGCTTCAGAAGTGATGCTGCACAGGAGGCTATGCTGTGGTCCTACATGTTGTGAGTTCTTTCTGTTTTATGAGATTCTTCCCAAAGAATTGTACGTTGCTATTTTCTAAAGGCGAATCAAATCTATGTGAAGATTTTGCGGATGACCCTATAGAGTCACTTAGACCTCCTCAAATCAATGATTACTGTGATAATGAATGACACTGTGTCAGGTCCTACCCATATGTTTGGCATTGTAGAAACTGAACATGTTAGACTTTGTATAGGCCCATGATTCAGGAACTGAATGTTATTCATGATCCAGAAGACACTGTGTAATGATTATATTGTTGCTTTACAGCATCAGAGGGTTATTAACTTCTGATTTATAAACTGCGATCGGCCACCACACATTCTATACTTTTTTTTAGTCACAGATTTGCTTCATAAGCATTGTGCTCATGATTAATTGCTTGCTTCTTTCTTTCTTTCTTTCTTTCTTTCTTTCTTTCTTTCTTTCTTTCTTTCTTTCTTTCTTTCTTCCTTCCTTCCTTTCTTTCTTTCTTTCTTTCTTTCTTTCTTTCTTTCTTTCTTTCTTTCTTTCTTAATTTGTTTGTATATTTGGTACAGGGACTCACTATGAAGATCGGACTTGTGGTGATCCTCCTGTTTTCAGGTTCCCCAGTGCTGGGATTACAGGTGTGGGCCATCACACCTGGAATGTGTTACAGGCTCAGCACATCCTGAGGTTGGAGCCAGTGTGGACTGCTGGACGGGGGATTGAACCCTGGTCCCTGCACTTGCCAAAGCAGGCCCTTAGTCCTCTGAGTTACCACACCAGCCCTAATTACCTTCTTTTCTCATACATATCTGCTGCTTCCTTTCCACTCCATCTTATATTCTCTATTTGACATCTACCAATCTCCTTGTCCTTCTCTGGCTATGTGACTCTTTGGATACTTACGTGGATAGCTGATATCTCATTCACACTTTCCTGTGAGATCAGTCTTGTAGGTTCCTGGGTCACTACTATCCACACAAATCAGAGCTTGTACCCAAAGCTGTTTCATTCATTCTAGATGCTTTAGAGGTATGTTGATATTGTATCAATTTCTCTACTGTGAACACACACACACACACACACACACACTCTAAGCAAGGTAAAAATGTACATATATTAATGTATGAAATTTTATGGAAAACAGTCCTTTGAAAGATGACTGTGTTAAAAACTCCACAGATAGGAATTGTGGCCATAATGAACATTTTTAGGGTTCAGGAAAAGATAATATAATAGAACCACAAATGAGCATACAATGTTTCTCAGAGTCATATAAATCTAGAATAAGGCATTGACCTGCCTTGAGTAGAAGATACAAATGAGCAGTGGAGGGACCGAAGGTGAGAGTAACAGCAAGGGATAGCCTTGGCATCTAGACATAAACATTTAAGCTTTATAATGTAGTCAATAAAGTAACATTAAAAGATTTGAGCAATGAAATGATGAAGGTAGAGGTTAAGAAGGGCCAGCAAAGTGGTACTAAAGATACAAAGACCAAGGACCTGAAGAGTCATATGCAATCATATAATAAAGTAGTACTCTCTCAGCAATGTGTCTAATACATTCTATGTGCCAGCATGAGCCACCTGTTGGAAATGCAAAGGTTAAAACTATGGGATGGTCCCTGCCATTGCAGGACTTATGTCCTGGGGAAGATACAGAAAAACAGAAGATCAGTGACAAAACCTATCAACAAATCTACAAAGGTACAAATCAAAGTGCTAGAATAGCACCTGGGAGGACTATAAAACTCTGCCTATAAGTAAAAGGCAGGCTTCCAAGGGGAAATATTTCTAAAATTGAGACCTGTTTGAGCAGAGTATGTAACTGAGCAGGAAAGTGATAGAGGGCTCAGTTCCAGGATGAGGAATAGTATGCTAAAGTAAAGCAAGAACAACACTAAACAGATGAGTCAGCAAACAGAAGAAAAATTTTGGTTTTGTTTTAAACATCAACCATTTAGCACACTGGCTAGAAGCTGGACCTAGAGTCCTGAATGAGAGACATCTTCCTCCCCAGAGGAAACTTCTGATGCAATAGGGAAGAAAGAGAAGCAATTATAGAGATATCTGAGGAGTTTCTGAAGGGGACAAGGCTCTGTGATGTACCCACTGGAGAAGGGTACATAGGTACTCTTGAGTGTCATGGAAGTAATAATTTTAGTGCATTTTTGGAGATCAACATATGTTAGCCTGGCAAAGAAACAAGAGAGAAGTTTTGTTCTGGCCAAGGCGTAATCTATATGTAAATCATAAGTCAAAGATACAATATGAATCATAAAATAAAAATTATAATTAAATGATATTCAAAAATTAATTAAATATTAATTAATTAAAATTAAATTAAATGTTTCAAAACAATATTCCAAAATTCAAATCAAATCATGAATCCAACTTAGAGGCTAGAATATTGTGTATCATATGTAGCAGTCTGTAATCAATTCAGAGTACTTGCATAGCATTTGGATAAGTTAATATTTACAAAGATATCAACTAAGAAAAAGTTTCCATGGTAGTAAAAAATTAGTAAGAAAAAAACATAACATAAATACTGGAATGACAAATATATAACCAGAAAATCTAACAGTTTGGAGATCGGATATCAGACAAAGTTCTAGTACACAGACATGGACAGTATCTATGATGCTTAGTGGTGGCCATGTGTCACTTGTGGGACTGAGCTACTCCTATTTCCTTGATATCTACCCCATAGACCCAGACAGAATCATGACCCATAGGACGCAGGAGAAGTCTATTTGTAGAATATGCTGATGGACATATTCTGCTGCTGTAGACAAAAGAATAGTTGAAAGACAGTTTTTGTATACCTCTTTTTCTCCTATGTTTAATTGTTTGCCCTATTTGGTGGGTTCTTTCCATTGTCTTTCATGGAGCCCTGGTTATTTTGATTCTTCTCTAGAATATCTTTCAGTAAAATGTGTAGGGTTGGCTTTGTCATCATGAATTTCTCTAGTTGGTTTTTTGTCCTGGAAATATTTTACTTCTCCATTGAAGTTGAAAGAGAGTTTTGAAGGGTATAGCAGCCTGGGTTGGAATTTGTTGCAAGACTTGAAGTACTTTGCTCCATGCTATTCTTGACTTGGTGGTTTGTACAGAGAAATCCATCATTATTCTGATGGGTTTTCCTTTAAATGTGATCTGTTTCTTTTCTCTAGTGGTTTTTAGTATACTGTTCCTGTGCTGAATTTCTGGGACCTTGATTATTATATATCTGGGTGTGGTTTTAATTGGGTTGATGTTATTTGGAGTTCTATATGCTTCAGTTCTCTGTATGTCAAATTGTTTCCCCATATTTGGGAAGTTTTCTGCTATTACTTCTGCCTATATTCTTTTTGTATCATTTGTACAGACTCCTTCTTTCTCATTGATGCCTATTAGTCTTACATTGTTGATCTTTGTATCATCTTGCAGATGTTGAATTACTTTTTCTTGTGGCATAGTTGTTTTTAAGAAATCTTTTCTTACCTCTTCACTAGCTGCAATGGTATCTTTAAGGTATGAAAGTCTATTTTCACTTTCATTGAATTGGTTTTGCCAGCTTGTGATTGAGGTTTGAAGTTCCTGTGTAGCACACTGGATCTGCTTCATACGTTCTATTATTTTCTTGTGTTGCTCATTCAAGGATTCCATCATTTTTATTTATTTATTTATTTATTTATTTATTTATTTATTTATTTATTATTGTTGCTGCTGCTGCTGTTGTTGTTGGTTCAGCCTGCTTTGAGGGTGGAGCTGGCACAGCATGTAGTGCCAGGCATGGAACCGCAGTCCCTGCGGTTGCTTAAGCTTGCCTAAGCAAGAAATTTAGACTGCTTAGCCATCTCACCAGCCCTCCATCATTTTTCTATTCTCCTTTATTTTTTAAATCAGTGTCTTGTTTAGAAGCACTTAGTACTTCTATTATTATAGTAACTATTTCTTTTTTTTTTTTTTACTTCAGAAATTATTGCTGATCTTATTTCCTTTATACCTTTCTGCAGTTGTTTCTTTACTTCAGATACTACTATTTCAGAGATTTCAGCTGTGTGATTTCCAATTTCTTCTATCCTATTGTCTCCTGTATTTATTTTGGGTGGGCTGGGGGCCTGAGTGCATTTTGTTCCTTCTCTTTGTCATTTTGTATAGCCCTGCCATCTGACGTTTGGTGTAGAGCTTTGGTAGAGTTTTTACCTTAACACCAGATCTAGATGTACCAAATTCAAACTGGTCCAGATGTGTGTGGCTTGAGTCTGTCTGCTGAGCTCCACTTCTTCCTGCTGTAGCTCTTGGAGGTGAACTTGCTCTGCCACTCTGGAAAGATGTTTTGCTCCTGGATCATCTGAGTTGGTGTTGTCTTTAGTCTCTCTAAAGGGAGTTCTGAGGCAGTTTTCCCCATTGGGTCTGTCTTATGGATGAAGTACCACTCACATGCCAGGCCTGTTTGCTGGGTCAAATGAGTTTCTAGTGGGCCTCAGGTGGTCTCACTCACATATCAAGCCTGGTTGCTAGGTTGAATGAGTTTCCAGTGGGCCTAGAGTGGTCTCACTCATGCATTGGGCCTTGTTTCTGGGTCAAGTGAGTTTCTGGTGGGCCCAGGGCAGTCTACCTCACCCGCTGGGTCTGGTTGCTAGGTTGAATGAGTCTCTCCAAACTGTCTTAAATCTTAGGTTGGCTTAGTACTTGTAAACAAATAAGTAACTATCACTCAATTCTCTTCATCTTATCCAATCAAATTAATTTTCAGGGTATCCTATTATTTTAAAATTTGTCTTAAGACTTGCTATTTTAAAAGAGAAAAATATCCATGTTAAAAATCAACTTGAATACTTAAAAAATAGAATATATTTCTATAAAAATTAAACCCTTATAAAATTGGTAACTGCTTTAATCAATGTCATTTACATAATACTTGGAGCTGGGCATGGTGGCTCACACCTATAATCTCAGCACTTGGGAGGCTGAGAAAGGAGGATTGATGTGAGTTTGAGACTAGCCTGGGCTACAAAAGTGAGCTCAAGACCAGCCTGAACTGCATAGCGAGACCCTGTCACAACAAAAGAAAAAAAAACAACACAATACTTGGTAATTTCTAGCAAAATTTCTTCAGATTTAATAGTTATGCTTAAGAACCACCTGAATGAAAAGTTAGAATTGTTATTTTCTAATGATTTAGTAACCTGATGGGACCGTAATAAAGTTAGTTACTTGTTCCACCTTATAAAAAAGTCAACACTAAAGTTGGTTTGAAACAAAGACTCTCTGGCTTTCCAATTTTTTAACCTGAATCAACCACTAAATAGTGTATTGCTTTAGCTGGGTGTTGCTTTAAAACTGAAGTAACAGAAATGTTTTTGAAGTAGGTTTAATTATCTTACATGCAGCCTTGTAAAGACATCATTTGCTAGGCCACATTTTTCTAATATAGACTTTCCAATTTGCAAATTCCTCAGCACAGTCTGTTCCCTCGTCTGCAGCCAAAAGCCACATGGAGTCTGGCTCTCCCTGGAGGTATGGGCAGGACCAAGACAGGACTCGAGGCTCTGCTTTCAGAATATGCTCTCTGGAAGGCTCATTCTCACTTGGGGCCATTATTAATATCACCCACTATTCCTCTCACACGGCCAGTTCAATGAGGCTGTCACTAGATCCACAGTTTGGTTCCCTTATAAAATGGAATCAGAGCGATCTAGTGAAACTTGCAATACAAAAGACTTTAATTTTGCCTTTTAAACAGAAAACAAAGGTTTTTTAGATCAATAGCAAAATCCAAACAGAGATAGAAGAACTGAATTAGATGCTTAATATCCTGCCCAAGTTGGATCAAGAACTCCAGGGCTGTTTACAGTTCAGGCTGATCTCCAAGGCTGATTGCTGTAACCAATTCAGTGAGTATTTCACCTCTCACCAAAAAACAAAACAAAATAAAAGAAGTAATCATTGTTACTGAGAAATCATTGTTTTTTCTCTTATTCTCCAAACTCTTTTCCAGGATATTGGTTTCCTGTGATAGGATATGTACACACAATTATAGCTCCATTATCTTTCAAAGAAGGGGACTTCAGGCCCCTACTTTGTCTGCAGTCAGGAGAGAGGGATACAGATTATCATGTTTTTAACATCACATGACTCTCTGGCTCTAGAGTTATGAAAGACATTTTAGGAACACAACACAGTTAAGTTGTTGTGCAGACTGTGTTGTCAGAAGTACCAGAGCTGGGGTAGGCGAGATGGCTCAGTGGTCTAAAGCACATGCTTAGGCAAGCTTAGGCAACCACAGGGACCACAGTTCAATTCCTGGCACCACATGCTATGCCAGCCCCACCCCCAAGGCAGGCTGAGACAGCCATAATATAAAAAAGCAGAAGTACCAGAGCCATCTTAAAAGGTAGATTCATTATATCATTAACTATAACCATTATCTTGCACAATAGATCTCAATTTCTTTATAATTTCTATATCATTAATCCAGTAATTATTAACATTTTGCCTTATTGTATAATATCTTCATTTCTCCATCATAACTAAGCTTTTATATTCATTCACTCATTTTTTATAACATTAAAGCTACTTGTCAGTCTTATAACATTCTACCCCCAAATAGTTGAGTAAGCATTATTTTTTTTTTAAAGAAGGTCTTAGGTAGATACAGTTTATGATAACCATGCAACATGAAACAATATTTATGTAGTACAATTGTCTAAGGCAGGATAGTACTCTAATTTCTTTCTCTTATCTTTTTGGTACTGGGAATCGAACTTAGCACCTTGTGCTTATCAGGCTTGTGCTTATGCCACTGAGCTGTATCTCTGGCCTGTCCAATTTCATCAGTTGTCCCACTAAGAAACACGGTAGCTCCCTCTTTCCTGGATCCAATTAAGAACATGTGCTGCATTTCATCATTGTGCCTCTTTAGTCTCCTTTTTATCTGGAGTTGTCCCCCAGCCTTTTACCTGTTTTGTCTTTATATGCAGTAACATTGATTTTCTAAGAATCCAGACAAGTTGCTTTATAGACTCTTCTTGAATCTTGGTGAGTCCAATTGCCTTCAAAAAGTTATTCTCAGAGTGCAAGATTATTTTCTTGACAATATTACTTTTATTAAGGATGCAGTGTAGGTGGCTCTGTGTTCTTAAGGGACTTCATTATTCAAAACTTATTTAGGTTTTTAAATAATTCTTTTCAACATCAGTATGTTATCTGATAAACAGATTTGAATGTCTTTGTTTACATTAAATTTTAAGTTGTCCTGCCCTTCATTAAGCTTTACTATTCAATATGTAAATTACCAAATGTGACTTAAAAACCAAAACTATAAGATGATATAAACAGTGAAATCTAATTCTGTTTTCTATATTCTTTCCTCAAACACATCAGGTTTTTATATACAACATTTATTCCTACATATAACAAATATTAGTTTGATAATTTCTACATTACACATAAATACATCTTGGATACTATTCTGCACATTTAATTCAGTTATTGTTACAACAAATTCATATAGTTCATACATGCTTTCTTCAGTATTTTTAACCACTGCAAAATATTCACTTATATGGGAATTGCAGTTGTTTCCAATGTACAACTATTGCAAATATGCTGCGAATACCCCGATGTATGTTTTTTATGTCTATTGCTGCAGATTTGCTTCAAGGCAAATATTGCATGTAGGATTGCTGATTTAAAGGTCAAGTGTCAGGCCAGGCAGTAGAATAAGTGTTTGCCTGGCAAACACATGGTTGTGAGTTCAATCCCCATTACAATAAATAAATAAATAAATAAATAACGTCTTTGAAATGTTTCACCCTTGCACAGCAGGGGTACAATTTTGTTTTCCTACCAGTGGAACCACAGACTGTATTTTCAAGCTTCTGAAGTGTTTCATCTTCATAGGTTAAAAAAAAATGGTTTCTTGATTTAAATTACACTTGATTTAAATTACACTTTGTCAAGTATAAAACTGATTCATCTTTTTCTTTTAGAGAGCTTTCTGTATATACTTTTTATGTCTATTTTCATCTTATGCTGATTCTTCTAATTATTTTTTGTTCTTGTTTCTTCCATTCTCAAGAATTCAGTTACATATTATGGATGGTAGCTTCTTACCTACTTTACATATTGCAAATGTATCTCTCAATTTGCAGTTGACCTTGATCTTATTTTTGGTGTTAGTCTATCATGGAAAATTTCTTATTGTTTAATATGGTCCAAATTATCAACTTTTTTTTTATTGCTTTTAGATTTTGAGTTGTGGTTAGAAGAATTTCTCTATAATCAGTTTACAAAGAATTGAAATGTTTTTTTTTAATTATTACTTTTTTTTTTTTTTTTGGTATTTTTAGTACAGGATCTACAGGGTCCTACTAAACAGATTGGACTCATAGTGATTCTGCTATTTTTAGCCTCTGAAGAACTCGGATTACAGGCATGCACCACCATTCCCAGTCTCATTAGTCACTTCAGTGTCCCCCAGAGGGGTTGGAGGGAGGCAGCACAGCAGAGTAGGGATCAAATGCCCAGTCACTGTTCCTGCCTAAGCAGATGCTTTAGTCTGCTGAGCTATCTGGCTGGCCTAAGAATGGAAATGTTAGATCCTAGTTCTTCTATAGTTTCATTTAACATTCAGACCACCAAACATTTTATATTTTAGTCTTGTGTATGTTGTGAGGCATGGTTTCTTTTTTCATTTTATTTGGATACCAAGTTTTCCTAAGGCTAATTTTCTAGATGTTGAGATGTAACTTTCACATATACTAAATTGCTATGCATTCTCTCTCTAGAATTTCTATTTTGTGGTTCTAATATTTGTGTACCAGTGCTACATTATTTTAATTCACTTTTGTTTACATTTCTAATGAGGTAAATCTGCCATTATTTGACTTTATTTTTCAGTTTACCTGAAATTCGTCTTAAGTAAACATTTCCCCAAGCACTTCATAAAAGGGTCTCATAGGAGATCTAGAATCAATTTCTTAGTTTCCACAGGAAAAAAAAAATTACTAGTTTTATTGGAGTTGTCATTACATTTACAAATGGAAATTTAATCATTGTTTATCTAATCAAAGTACAAGCAATATCTTTCTATTTGTTCATGTTTATTTTTGTATTACTGAAGAGAAAGATATGTTTAGCCATACCTTAAATTTATTCCTACCTTATTTCATCATTTGAATATCAGCATGGTTTTTAATTTCCTGTCTTCCGAATTTTACCTCTAGTCTCTGAGAGGGATTCAGAGCATAAAATGACATTGAAAATTTTCTATCAGGAAATGTAATTGCTAGAATAATATGAAAATACAAGGGATTTTTACATGCAGGACTATACTTAATTATGCTAAATAATCTTGCTTTGTAACATAATAAATTAGTAGGCCTTTAAGTACAGCTTGTCCTTTCAACTTGCATCAATATGAATGCTCTGGGCATTTATAAACAGAACATCTGCTGCAAAGAGAGACCCTAAATGCTGAAATATCAAAATGTACATGTGATTCAAAAGAAATACATGAAAAGTGTATTTTTAAAAAGTCAGTGTAAAGATGTGTACAGAACCCAGACAAAGAGGTTTCCTGCCCCACGAATGTGCATCACAGACAAAATGTGAAGGATATTCCTGCGATTTATGTCACAGATTAGATTTATCGAACCCTTTAAGAATTAATCTTCTCTGTCCTTGGTAATCACTTGCATTGGTTTCTGCCAGGACCTTCTCTATTTAAATCTTCTCCTTTAGAGGATTTGCCAGCACTCATGAGTTCTACTATTGCTTTTCCAGATAAAATAAAATCCTGATTAGCAAACCTGACCCATGTTATAAATCCTGTGTCCGGATTGCGGTTAGTAGTACTCAGTGATCTCTATCGGTTTGCTCACTGGTATGTTAAAGTCACATGATCTAAATCCTAATTATCTTTTTATGAAATCCCCATCTTGATTTTAGCAGCACTGGTCTCCCAATTGTTTTATTCCACTATTCCTTGGTCCTTTATAGTTAATCAGTTAGAAAATTCCCTTGTTTTTTGCTGATATCATTTCTTTTTTCTTCTTTCACTTTTCTTCTCAGTGTCACTGGTGTCATCTGGTCTAGCATTGCTCAGTGCCATCCTGGAGCCTGGAGCCTCAGTTCACTAAATGCCATGCAGGTTATTTGCATGACAAAGTAATTTGTAGGATTTTTGAAGAAAAGAGCTCTAAGATGACTTTTCATATACTTAATAAAGGTGAAATATGAAATGAATTGTAATTTTCAAAAGATTATCTTATACTTCTATTAATTTTCATCCTCACTGTGTGGTGAAGGACAAAATGACTTGGTCTGACTATCATTGAGTTAGTCAGGCAGTGAGGTACATCTTAGTTGACATTACTTTGTTACTTCTCACATTTGTTAAACTACATTTTTTAAAACCTATGCTAGTGTAGGCTTTGGACATTATTGCATAAAACCTTGCCAGCATCATTATCACTCTCTTTCCTACCACCCTCTTTTCATTTCAGATTTCCTTTCCATAACTTGTCAGGTTCATTTTGTAGAAACGTTTTGTATTTCCTGGTGTTTGCAAGTCTTGACCTCAGTCTAAAGTCTTTAAGCTTGGGTCTACCTGTTTGATCACGCACCTATTTCTTTTGTACAAGGCAAGCTATTGCCCTACCATCCTTCTCAACACTGCATTTGACACATCTTGGATACCAAGTAACTGAACTAACATAGAACTAAATCTCACCTTCCCTTCAAAATTCTGTTCATGTTCTTTCCTGAGCCTTTCTTGACCACTCTGGACAACTGAGTCTCCTCCATGGGGTCCTTTGTAATGACTTTCAGACACAAATACTCTTCAGAAACTTCTACCATAAATTTAAATTCTAAGAAGTAAAAACACCCATAGGCTTTGTGTGGGGTTGTGATTCCTGTGGTCTTAGGTGATAACCTAGGAACCTTGTTTTTTTAAAGCTCCAATGGAATCAGAGCTGGCCCTGTAATTTTCAGAATCCCATGTAAAATAAAAATGCTGGGCCCTATGTTCAAAACCCAGGAAAAATTCCCAAAGTACTTAACTGAAATGGTTTCTTCTCATTCTGTGATCTCTCACCCCAACTTTAGTGTTATATTTTAGTTATTTAATGTCATTCTAAAAATAGAAACTAAGTTATTAGACTAAATTTGATGTGTCACACTCTGTCAGTTGTAAGTGCAAATATAATAAAAATATTTTTGTATGTAAGCATTTACTTGTGAAATTACTGGAACTAAAGTATTGATTATCTGTACTTTATACATGTATGCATAGTTTCTGTTTACTTTTTGGAGTCAGGGTCTCTCTGTGCAATTCAAGTTGACCCTGAGCTCACTGTGTAGACCAGGCTGGCCTTGAATTTATAATCACCATCCTGCCTCAGCCTCCTGAGTGCTCAGGTTACAGGGATGCCACCATGCCCAATTTTTTTTTTTTCTTTTAAAATCAAGATTCCTGTGAGGCATGGTGGCACACGCCTGTAAGCCCAGCATTTGGGAGGCTGGGGCAGGAGGATCGCTCTGAGTTCGAGACCATCCTGGGCTACAAAAGTGAGCTCAAAGTCAGCCTGAACTGCATAGTGAGACCTTGCCTCAAAAAGACAAAAGTAAATAAATAAACAAATAAATAAATAAAATAAAGTAAAATCAAGATTCCAGACTATTTCAGAAATCAAGCTCAGTTGTCTTCATTTCATTTTTAAATATATTGTTATTATGGTTTGTATCTAGTTGTCCCCCCAAAGCCTCATATAGTTATGGGGCAGGACTTCTAGAGTTTGAGATTAAGTCATGATCCACTGGGATTATGAGTGATGCAAGGATGAGATTACAGGTCTGAGTACTGCTGGGATTATGGGTGTTGCCTGAAGCTGAAAGCCTGAATATAATACAAGAAGCAGAGGAACAGACTGTCTCTGTTGGCTCCATTGCTATTGCTGCTGCCATGAACTGCTGGCTTCTGCCATGTGCCAGTCAGACTTGAATCCAGCTGAGTGTGGACTGAAACCTTCAGTAACTGTGAGCTGAATAAACCTTTCCTTCCTTCATTTTGGGTGTCAGGTATTTGTTCCAACAATGAGATAAAAGTAACTAAGACAATCTTTCAGTTTAAATTGTCACTGTGTACATATTTACACAACGCACAATGATTACACTCGCCTTGTGGACTGGCATGCATACATAGACAGTTTAGTTCTTTTTACTGCATCCCTTCTGCACTCTTTCTCCTCCCGTTATCACTTGATCTTATCATTTGCAAATTATTTGTCCTGTTTTCCATTATCTACCTTCCATTTTGCTTTCACAATTATTTATAATTTGAGTTTCTTATACAAGAGAAATCATGTGATGTTTAACCTTTTGTATCAGACTCATTTCACTTACTGGCCCATGGCGCACCCTTTCCTTGCCAGCACTCTTTTCTAGTTACTGAAGAGAAGTAAAGCTTGACAGGGACTGTGCTTGTCTGTCTTCCTAGGCCATAGGAAGTAGCATAGTTTTCTAGAGAATACAGGTAAGTAAACTAGTAAGAAGGGAAGGATACAGTTACTTGGTGTTATGGTTTATGTCTAGTTGCCTCCCGAAAGCCTCATGTAATCATGGGACAGGAACTTCTACAGTTTGAGACTTGATTCATGACCCCTGAGATTACGGGTTTTAATACTGATCTAGAGTTTGAGACTTGATCATGATCCCTGGGATTATGTGTTTTAACACTTCTGGGATTATGGGTGTAGCCTAAGGTGGATAGGCTGAGGCAGAGAGCCTGAATGTAATAGAAAGAGAGACAGAGAGACAGACTGGAGCTGTTGCTCTGCTGCTCTGTTTGGTTGGCTGCCTCTGTCGCCATTGTTGCTGTTCCGCCGCCATGAACCGCTGTTCTCTGCCATGTGCACGTCTGCCTTGGAGCTAGCCAAATATGGACTGAAACCTCCAGTAACTGTGCGCTAAATAAACCTTTCCTTCCTTCAATTTGAGGGTTGAGTATGTATCCCAGCAATGACCGAAGAGTAACTAAGACACTTGGTTACCTGTTACCTCTATGAATTTTAAGCAAGAGCTGGTGGACTGGGAGGTGTGGTTTCTGGGCCAATGAGCAGCCCACACACTCAAGTCTGGATGTTAAGGGCAAACGCAATTTAAATCCAAGATATTTCACTCTCCCAGTAGAAAGTAAGGGAAAGACCTATCCCATTCCCTTTTTCTGTAAAATATATATAAATCCCTGCAAGGTCAGTTAAGACATTTTTGAAACTTGGTGGACCAGAAATATCTTTCTCCAGGATAAGAGAAGTGTCTCTGAAATGTAATCAGGGAAGATAGAGGCATCGTATCCTTCCTAGTTTCGGTGAAGCCTAACTTTTGGGGAATATCACTTGGGAAATAGTTCCTGCCTTAAGGACATAGAAGTTTACCTTCTGATTTATTGGCTCATTTAATGGCAAATGTCGATTATCTAACACAGATGGTCACGGACTACCTAGTGAATTGGTCGGAACTCTACGTGGAGAATGGTGCTGTCTATGTATTATTTATATTTACCCTTGCCTTGTAGTATTAACTTTGTTATATAAAAATATAAGATTTCTGCCTCTGTAATTTCTTTAGCAATTTGCCTAAGATGTGGCTCACATAATAATAATAATAATTATTATTATTATTTTGTCTTTTTGAGACAGGGTTTCACTATGCAGTTCAGGCTGGCCTTGAGCTCACTTTTGTAGTCCAGGCTGGTCTTGAACTCACATCGATCCTCCTGCCTCAGCCTCCCGAGTGCTAGGATTATAGGCATGTGCCGCCACGCCCGGCTTTCACATAATAATTATTAGTCTATAATATTTTTTCTCTCTTCTGCATTTGTCCAGAGATTTTCTGGGACATTTTGCTTTTAAACATAACTTCCCAACATTCTGCTGAATTCTCATGACCTCCAGAATCCTGGGCTCTGGGAGCACAGTGAGAACCATAAGCGAATGGAAAAGCAGAGAATGCCAGGAGACTGAACATCACACGTGCAGCTCATTCCAGACTTACATTGTTTTAAGCATAAAGGACCCAGGTTCAAAGATGACACCATGGAGAGTTTCAAGAAAACAGCAGTGGAGAATTAAACCAAGAGCAGAGCCCTGTGAGCACAAGCTGCACAGGACACGCAGGTGGCCTGGCCCCAAGCTGGCTGCGGCAGTCATCCTGCCACGGCCTTCTGATTAACAGTCACTGACTTACAGCAAACATTTCCTTAACCATTGTCCTGGGCTAGAATACTTTAAACAGTCAAAATGTCAATAAGTTTCTTGCTTGTTTTTTCTTTTAAATTATATTTTATTAAATATAAAATTCTACTGCCAATAAATTCTGAAAAAAATAAAATTCCTTCACTGAATTACATTATATCTACTTTTACTCCAGAGAAATAGACTACTGGCTAAGTCTTGGAAATGTTTTGGCTGCAAATACTTTCTCGAATAATTAATAACACTGTTTGTCCTGTTTGGTGCACAGACCCAATAATAAGTAACTATGTCCACCTAGCAAGCTTAAATCAGAAACTATCTTATACAAAGCCTAAACTTTGGCAGTAGATTCAGGAAAAGCACAACAGAGAGAAAAAACAAAAGGGAAAGAATTTTAAGGAATTGTAGTGAGATTAATTACCCTAGAGAAAAAGTTCTGAAGAACATGCATTAGTCCCAAGTGGGATTTAACAGTGATGATTTAATATTTGCAAGAGATATTAAAATATTCAGAGTGTACTCTGTTGAAAAGTTATAGAATTATAGAGCCAATTCTGCATGATTTTACATTTAATTTTTGGAATGTTTGGGACCTAAATGATTTAATTTCATAATGATTTAATATTTTTAAGCTTTCATGGATTTGTCTAAGAAGGAACTTACTTTCATCACGTTTGTTAAGGTTGAATTTGATCGCTCTTCTAATATTCAACCCTATCAAAGAAAATAAAATATTCTTTGGGAATAACCACCATAAATATGATATTTAGGCAACAATATCCAAATTAGGTCATTACATTTAAGGCAAGATGGAATAATTATCTAATTAATTTTCAGTGACATGTGCTCCATGTAAGGACCCCAATAATAATTGTGGGATAGCTACAAAATGATTAGGGCTAGCCAGATAACTTAGTGGGCTAAAGCACACAAGGAGGCAGACACAAGGAACAGGGTTTGATCCCTGGAGTGCTGTGCAGGCCTCGCCCCCAGGGGACACTGAGACAGCAATTGAGACTGAGGTTACACCTGTAATCCCAGCTCTTGGGGGACTAAAAAACAGGAAGAATTACCAGAAGTCCAATTTGTGTAGTGAGACCCTATAGACCCTATACTAAGTACATTAAAAAAAGCTACAAAAGTAGTGAGCTCTCTTACAGAGTTGGTGATTTTTTCTATCATTTTTCACTTACTGTAGTTGCTACATATTTTCCCTCTTATCTTTTCTTTCATAAATATGTTCCATTGAATTGTCTAAAATCTACTCTTTCCTGAAAATACAAATCTCAGTTTTGTCTAAGGTAACAAAAATCTCATCCTTGGCAGGGCCTGTACATTAGAAGGCTATTCTGACACACCGCAGCTACTGCCATGTCTCTTGTTGCATGATTCTTGCTTAGCAGGCTCATTTTACTTGAAGATAAAACTGGCAAATTGGGGCTGGGGAGATAGCTCCGAGGCACAAGTGCCTGCTGGGCAAGTGCAAGGTCATGAGTTCGAACCCTGGTCCCCCCCCTAAAAAAAAAAAAAAAAAAAACTGGCAAATTTCAGGCTCAGTTGACACTTGAGATGCTGAAATATAGCTTCTTTACCCCTTTGGTCTTCCCACTCTAGCTGCGGAAACTTTAAGGCCTAAAACTACATCATCAGTTTATATTTGGTGTCAGAAAATGTGTAGTTAGCTAAGGAACTCCATAACCATAACCCAAGGGCAGACCATGCACAGTATGTTATTTGCAAGGTCTGAGTTCCCGTTTGAAAATTTTGATCTTTTTACAATTATGGTATATGTTGGCCTCATCTTAAAAACTGCTTGCCCTTCTTACAGGATGAAATTGGGTTAGTATTCCTCCATCATAAATTTGAACTGTAGGCAAAAAATGCAACTGCAGAGAAATTAAATATCACAGAGCAAAGACAAGCTGGAAGATTTTCCACATTTTTTCTCTGGTGCCTGGTACATGATAGCTATTGAAATCGAGTTTATTAAATGGATATATTGACAAACTTCAATTTTCTTCTTTAGGCTCATCACTCTGTGCATATTTGCCAGCCAGTGAGCTTTTTTGTTATGATTTAATAGTTTTTGCTTTTTAAATAATTGTGTGCCAGCTTACATAGTTTTTACATTGTCATTTGAAGCTCTTTGAGAGTAGCAAAAGTGCTATAATTCCCTTTGTACTGCCATTGGGCCTGATAAAAATATTAAACAATTGTCCTGATCATTATATTACAAATGGCTGCTAACTAAATCAAATCAATTCCCTATCAGCAGTTACTCATTCATTATTACTCATGAGTAAGACTGATACAGACTTCTGCGTGCAAGTTTTTGTGTAGGCACAGGTGCTTTGGCAATATGAAAAGCACAGTTACTAAATCATAAGATATAAATATTTTTAGTTGCATAAAAAAAGAGTCAACCTGTCTTCCTAAGCAGCTCTACCATTCTGTATTCTTGCCAAAAGTGAGCTCCTCTTGCATCAGATCCTTGACAAATTTTGGTGTTATTGGTTTTCCAGCTTCTAGCTAAGTACTTGGTGTGTTATAGTAGTTTTATTTTAGATCACATTGGCTTTTTATATTTAGTTCAGAATGAGAACATTTATTACAGTAACTCATTTTTTGTTTGCCCAAGTTGCATTCTGTAAGTTATACTTGGAAATTTTGTTTAAGGTAGATATTCATCATTAATTTTTCTTAACATTTGGGAGTATAAAATATTATGTTAGGAAGTGTGTTCTTGGGGCAGCTCCTCTGATGGTTAAAATATAAGTCAACTTGACTAGGCTAAAGGGTAGCTGGCAGAAGATTATTTATGGCTAGGTACATAAGGGAGGTGTCTCTGGAATCAGTTAACATTTGATTAAATAGTCTACCCAACAAAGAACCATTCTTACCAATGTGAGTTGGATCACTAGTCTATTGATCCCAGTAGCACAAAATGGAATAAGAAGAATGAATCCTCCCTCAGTTTTAGAGTTGGGACAAGCTGTCTTCTCCTATCATAAGGTTAAAGCCCCTGGTTCTTGAGTCGTAAAACTCCTTTAATTATGCCTATTCCAGATTCTCAGGCCTTCAGAGGTATACTTAGCTGCCTTTCACTGGCTTTCTTGATTTTCTAGCTTAGAGATGACTTCTCAGCCTCTATAGTCAGTTCACCTAATTTCCGCTATGTTTCCTTTGCATATCACTGTATATTCTATTATTTCCATTTCCCCAGAGAATTCTGATTAATATAGCTTCCAAAACTTAACCCTTCTAAATAATAAAATAAATCAACAAGGAAATGCCATATTTCACTTGAACTCATAGGACCCAGTTTATTGAGTGTCTTCTAGAATACTCTGTCATCTCACATAGCTGTTTATACTTTTTTATTTTTGAACCAGGGATTGAATTCAGGCCCTTGTGCTTGCCAGGCAAGTGCTTATTCTACTGAGCTATCTCCCCAGATCACCTGGTTATAATTTTTAACCAATGCACTCTGTCTCCTTTCCTTCCAAAGGCCCATTTATAACCTTTACATGGTAACATTCTATTGCGAAGAGCTGGAAAAACTAGAAATGACAAAGAGACACCACATAAGAAGCAACTTCATCAGAAAGCAATTTTCTCATCTCCATGTGGCTTTCAAATGTGCCAGTTTAGCTAATTGCCAGCCACAGTACAAATGAAACACACAAATCTAAGTAGTGGTTGAATCATTAGCAGAAAGGAATTGTTTGTTCATCTCATCAGTTTTTCCTAGTCTCCATTCTTTTCTCTTCTGTCCTCTTTCCCTTAATTTTGAATGTTATCTTACCAAGTTATTTCAAGTTTATTTATTGAAAACCGCAATTAAAAGAGGAGAGGTTTATTTTGGCTCAGAGTTTTGGTGGGTTTAGTCCATAGTTAATAGGCTCAAGGCAGAAAGGCACATGATAGAATGGCCCAACAGGAAAAATATATGTACATTTCCATGTGATATCCAGAGAGTAGAGAGAACAGGAAGGAGCTCAGAGTGAGAATACAGCCTTCCATGTCACAGCCCTGGCAATCTGACCCTAGAGACCAGCCACCTTTCACTGTGGAACTTTTGGGTGACATTTTAGATCTAAACTGTAAGAGCACTAGCCTAAGAACTTTTCTTATTTTAATGACTATGAAAATCCTTTGAGATAGGAACTATTTTATCCCCATTCTAAAAATCAGAAACACTCCAAGAGCTAACAAATCCAATAAAGCAAGAGATCCAAAGCATGGCCTAATTAGACAGTTCTTTAATGATCTGGCTTAATCCAGAGGTAATGGTAGGTCATCTAAAGGAATGCATAAAAAGCACATTAAATTTTAAAAGTCAAAATGGGATGATGAATCTTAGTTATATTTGGAATCTAAAAAAATAAAAGCAGAATTGAATGGTAGTTACCACAGGCTCAGGAGAAATGGCATGAGGATTGTGACAATGTTGATCAAAGAATGTAAGATTTCAGGAGGAATAATTCAAGATGTATACTTCATAACAAGATGACTCTAATAAGCAACAATGAATTCTGGTTTTTGTTTGTTTGTTTGTTTGTTTTTTTGTATTTTAGGGAAAAGTCTACAGAGTGTTCAGGGACTCACTACCAGATTGGACTTGCAGTGATCTGCCAGTTTACAGCCTCCCAAGAGCTGTGATTACAGGCATGCCCTGGGGCAGGGCTGGCATGGCAGGCCCAGGGATGGAACCCCTGCACCTGCTTGCAGGCACTTTAATCAGCTGAGCTATTTGTCCAGCCCTGGATTCTGTGTTTGACAATTGTTAGGAAAGTGGATTTTAAATACTCTTTAAAATGCTCACCACAAAAAATGATATACAGGGTAATGTTAATTAGCTCGATTTATTGATTCTATGATGTATACT
>PVJA010000541.1:0-117500 GCA_004027025.1 Myocastor coypus | reverse complement strand
CTGAAATTTTCTCCAATCAATATTAGCACAAACCTTCCTTCTCAATAAAGTAAAAGACACTAATAGTATGGCTGACTTGCTTTTTTTCTTCTTTCCCATTCTGTCATTTCCTCTCTCTCCCATTCTAGTGCCCCTTCATCTTGGGACAATTTTTTCCATCACACAATTTTGTACATACTAGGCCTTATTCACTTCAGTTTCTCACACCAGAGAGATATGATGTTGTGGTAGTTGGTAACATTATGTCAATTTGAGGAAACTTGGCTGGGTTCCGGGCTATAGGGGCCCCCATCCTGCAGGATGTGGAGGGCCTGCCCTGGGATGTGATTGGCTCCACTCTAGGGCCAGATGGGTTGCCCCAGAGTGACTCAGTGCAAAAAGGGTATAAAAAGTCTTGAGGAAGACTTTATTGGAGCTTGGCCCTGCCCTGCTTCCTTGAGGAAGTCCTGGTCTTTGGAGGAGCTTAATCTTCACAGCCACACCACTTCAGAGGAGGTCTGATCTTCACAGTGGAGCACTGGTGCAGAATTTGGAAGAGAGAGGCTTGAAGGATGCCACAGCTGCTGCTCCTCCTCTGCTCTTCATTGTTTTGTACTGCCAAGAACTGCTGTTGTTTGCCTTGGAGCCAGCAGAGTGTGAACTGAAACCTCCACAAACTGTGAATTAAATAAACCTTCCCTTCAGTTTGCATGTCTGGTATTTGTCCCTGCAACGAGTAGAGAGTAGAAAGTAACTAAGACAGATGTTTACACATGTGAATCTGGTTCACTTCACTTATGAGGGGGGTCCCAAGATGCATCCATTTACATGTAAAAGTCTCAAGCTTATCCTTCTTTATGGCTGAGTAGTACTCCATTGTTAAAAAAAAACATATCTTTGCTATACATTCCTTGGCATTTGCTATCCAGCCCTAATGAGCATTTGGGCTGTTTACAAGACTTAACTACTACACATCGTGCTGCTATAAATATGAGTGCACATCAGTCCATATTTATTGGGCTCCAAGGCAGAGAGACATGGCAGAAAACAACCTTCCATAGCAGGCGAGAGCAAGGGAAGAGGGAGGAGTATTAGCAGCTCCAGCAGCTAATTTCTTTTCCTTCCTTACACTGAAATGCAAATCACCTGCCCAGGGGAGGTGCAGCACACACACCCACAATAATTCCAGAAGCTGCCCCATGACTACATGAGGCTTTGTGGGGACACCTATACACAAACCATAACACCCATTTTTTGATTGGGTCTTTGAATCCTGAGGTCTCATCAGGATACAAGCTATAACTCCATCCTTCTTAAAAATGTAGAAAATCATGACTATTTTGTGATTCTAAGAATCTATACTAAGGGAAAAATGAAATATACACCCTAAAGATAGATTACTGCTTCAAACACTTCTCTTTCTTCCAAGGCAAGATAGGATACAGATTCTAACTACAGTTTCTATATATCTCTAGCTGTCTTCTAGGCAAGATACCCAAGGATTGTAAGTCCAGGCTGACTATTGCTATCTCTTCAACACTAGATATGTACAGCATAAAATTCCCCTTGTCTGGCACAAGCTTTGCTCTTCCTGGGAATATATCCTTCCTGGTTTTCTTGAAAGTAATTTCATTTCAATATAGTTTTATCATGTTTGTGTATAAAATTAGTGGAATGTGAAATGACTAAAAAACATCAAAAATATGTTTTAAACTAAATTCTGTCAATTAGTATGTATTGTGCTAATATGTCGCAACCTAAGTCCTAACGTGTTCATAGTGAATTTGCAGCAAAATGAGGATTGGAAATGTTTTGCATTTTGTATATTATTGGAGAGTCAAAATCCTGGTTCAAATTTGTCTAAGATAGTATTTCCTTAACCTATTTTCCTGTACTAACCTTTGTCTTAAAAACTGTCAGCTGTGGGCCGGCAAGATGGTTCAGCAGTCTAAAGTGCTTGCTTAGGAAAGCTTAGACAAATACAGGGACTGCAGTTTGATGCCTGGCACCACATGCTGCACAAGCCCCACCCCCAGGGCAGGCTGAGCCGGCCATAAAATAAAAACAAAAACAACAACAAAACTGTCAGCTGTGAAATATAGTAGGATATGCCAGACATAGTTTGACAAATGCTTCATTATAACAAATTAAAGATAGTATAACATATATGTGGACAAATGCTTGATTTTAAATGGGTGTTTAATTTTTTTTAATTTTATTTATATTTATTTATTTATTTATTTATTTATTTTTGCCAAAGCAGAGTCAGGTAGATGTCCACCAAATATGTATCCATCTTTACTGTAGTTTTATGGGAAAATAGCTGCTCAGTTAAGATTACATTCCAAGCTTCCCATGAATTTATGTGAGCCAAGGTACTGAGTGCTGGGCAATGAAATATGGACAAAAATTAAGCAGACTTCTTATAAACTACCCTTGAATAAAACTAACCTGACATCTTCTTCCCTGCCACAGCCCACTGAGTTGGTCGTATTGTGTGGCTGAGGACACAAAAGAAGGTGTCATGTTAAACAGCAAGATTTCCATCAGCTTGAAGTCTGTCTCTGAACCACTTCCCCACCTGCCATACAAATGAAATGGACATTATATGATTAATAAAAATAGTGCTTTATCCTACATTTATGTGTGATGTACAGGTTAGTGAGGTTACATAGAAAGGTTTCTCATTAGTGATAGACATATAAGGTCACAGATACTTGATAAGTTTAGAGTCATTTATAGTTCAAAAACCATGTATTGATCACACTTAGTATATAAAGTTTAAAACTAAATAGACAATAAAGTAGTCTTTCTTTCCTATTTCTTCCCTTTCTCCTTTCATCCTTTCTTTCCTTTGCTCTGCATTCTCATTAACACTCAGTGTCAGTAGATTTAAAAAAAAAAACTTTAGCTATTTCAATGGGTATAAATTAGTATTACATTGTATTTGCATTTCATGAATGACTAATGACCTCAAAGACTCTTTCCTATGTGCATCTGCTTATGCAAAGTATCTGTTCAAATTTTTTAATCATTGTCTTGCTAGGTGTTGTATTTTCTTACTGTTGAATTTTTAATATTTAGATATGTAGATACTAGTCTTTCATCTAATACGCATGCTGCAAGTATTTTTTCCTAGTGTTTTGAATAGAACTGCATATTAAATTGTTCTATTCATAAACATGGAAACACTTTTTCTTTATTTAAAGATCTTTTATGTCTCTCAGTGGTACTTTCTAGTTTTTCAGTGTTCAGTTCTTATACCCTTTTTTTTTGCTAAATTAAAAGCAATGATACACTAGATTTCCACTCCGTGAAAACATTTTTTTCCTAAAAATAAAAAAAGAAGAATGCTAGTCCTGTGAAGTGCAAATGCAGTGTAATACTAATTTACACCCATTGGCATGGCTAAAGGGTTAAAATCTCTGGTGATAGTGAGTGCTATGGAGAATGCAAGAAGTGGGAGCTATCTACCACAGGTGCTGTGACTAGGGATATGGGTCAAGTGTAATGAATTTATATAGTTTAAATATGTATAGTTATTTCAATTATAGCATGACTGAGTTGAAAAAGTTAACTATGAAAAGTTTTGGCTTGGCATTTTTCCACTTTTATTCTACTTTGAATTTCAAAATCCACTTTTTAGTTTCTGTGGAAAATCTGTTGAATTTATACACACTGAGACAACTCCTGAGCGGGATTACTTTCAATCTTGGCAGACATTTTTACTAACTTTTATTTTGTTGCAGCCACCCATAAAATAAAATTGGGGATATTGATGAAAACTTGAATATCAGACTCCAAGTTACCTCCTAGAATATACTTCCCCTCACATATGAAATACGCGCTGTGCTGGCCCCACCCCCAGGTGCGATGAGACAGCAATTGAGACTAGGCCTGGTGGCACAAGCCTGTCATCCCAGCTCCTTGGAAGGCTGAACACAGGTTGATCCCTACGACCCTCACTACAGTAGTGAGACCTTGTAGACTCTATGGACCCTTACTAAAATAAATAAATAAATAAATAAATAAATAAATGAATGAATGAATGAATGAATGAGGCAAGATGAGGTAATCACAAAAAGACTCTTGACCCTTTAAGGAAATCAAAATTTCAAATTACAAAACAATAAAGGAAGAATTTACACAGGGTATCTGAGTAGCCTCAGGAAGTTAAGACATTTTCCCTGCTCTGTCTTTTTCGGGAGAAGTTGACATTTTAAGGATATTTTAAGGAGAGATACTGTGACCACTCTGTAGTTGGTTAAGTCTACTAAAGTGTCACCTAGTTTGGAGGAGTTTCCTGCTGCTGTTGGGTAACCATGAGGTTTCCTTATCATGAGTTTACCCAGAGATGGACTAAGCACCAATAAAAAATATATGAATTTCTTTGTTGTCCCTATGCCACATGCTTGGGTTTTCCACTTATTGTGCATTTCATAAGAAATTTCTGTTTGCTCTGTTTTACTCATCAAAATGTTACTTTTAGAATTAATTTAGAACTATAAGTGCTTGGAGAAACTTTTAGCTTTTTTAAAATAAATCAGTTGAACATTTCACATAGTTATGTATAAATAAAATGAAGTGCCACAAATGTAAAAGTCTAATGTGAAATACAGATTCTCCAAGTTATGAATGTTTCCCAAGGTTGGTAGAATATATGGCTATATCTCTAAGGTTTGTCATTTACACTTCAAGATATGCAAAGATAAGTCAGTGACATTTTAGCTAACAAATTGCTTTAGGTTAGATCATTTTGAACGAGTTCAATGATATGGAAAGTGATGAAGTAGAAATTACATATACTATAGAATTTTCTATCTTCACCACACAAAAGTTTCAGGAATATTAGCCATGAAAGTAAGAATTTAGAATGTTAGATCCTATGCTGAATGTATTTTAATAATAGCTAAGATTTATAGAATGCTTACAGTTTATCAGTTAAACACTTGCTAAACACCTCAGGTGCATTTATAGTGTTAATCCTTACAGTTACAAATATGTGTTATATCAGCTTACAAATGTAAACCAAGGCAAAAAGCGAAGTAAATTTTCAGTTACGTGTTGAAAAAATAGCTGAACCTTGAAGAACTGACTTTTTAGTGTGTCAAGGCAGTAATCTTCTCCTTAATGTCTATCCTCACATTTCTGAAAGCTGAACTGACTCCATGCCCACTTCTCTCCAGCCTTAACAGCCTTTGTCTTTCAGGTGATAGAACTCTTACAGTGCAGAGTAACAACTGAGCTCTAACAGGTTCAAATAGAATTAGTCCAAAATTCATTACCTAATTCCTTTTCATTTTCCTGGGGATTTGGAGAGTTAGAACATATTATTTGTCTTCTTCAGAATAACAGATTGTCTTAAAATTTAATGGCTTAAAACAAAAATAACTGTTTCCCATTTCCTATGGTTTCTTTGAGTCAAGAATTCAGAGAGAAGATGGATTTCTTGTGCAGTTAAATCTATAGTTCTCAGCTGGAAAAATTGATTACTGGAAACCAGAAGCATCAGTAGACTTACTTAGGTATCTTTTCAGTGATTAATACTGGCTACATGCTTACCTGGGTTGTCGGTTAAAATACACACACACACACACACACAGCTGGGCTTCCTCATATAGTGATACTATTGTTCCAAGTGTAGGCATTAGGAAGGAAGCAAGAGTCTGGTGGTAATCACAGCCTCAAAAGTCAGGTGACATCACTTCTATGCTATTGGTTGAGACACTTGTAATGACTGCCTTGTTCAAAATAAGAGACATTTATTTATTTATTTATTTTTTTGGCAACGATGTGACAGCATTCCACTGTAAAAAGACCATGTGGAATGCTGGTGTACATTGCTGTGAACTTCTTTGCAATGTAAACTTTGCTGTAAGAAGCAGCAGTGAGAAATTCGACATTTGTTCAAGTCACTGATGACTCTTAGCTCTTGCTTTTTCTGGTTTATTTCCATTAATGAATTGTCTAACTGCTCTGCATATTATCACTCTATTTTTCACCATGCAAAATGAGATTTGAAATCTAGCCTTCTTTCATGACTTACCACACAAAGAATTACCACCACCCACACTGCCCAAACACTTGCTAATAAAAACACTTATTAATAGAGTTCCTAGCAAATCTCATGCATTTATAGTCCACTGACTTTCAATAAACCACCAAAACATATACATAGAATAAGGATAGCCTCTCTTCAATAAATGGTGCTGGAAACACCGGCTATCCACATGCAAAAAATTGAAACCTCTCACATGGTACAAAAATCAGTTCAAAGACCTGCAACTATAACACAACTAGAAGAAAACATAGATATAAATATTTCATGATGCTGGTAGAGAAATGATTTCATAGATGGATGGATACAAAGAAAGAAAGAAAGAAAGAAAGAAAGAAAGAAAGAAAGAAAGAAAGAAAAATAGATAGATACATAGATAGATAGATAGATAGATAGATAGATAGATAGATAGATGATTGAAAGGCTGGGGAGATAGCTCAGTGGTCTAAGCACCTGCCTGACAAGCACAAGGATCTGAATTTGATCCCTGGTACTGCATGCTATGCAGCCCTGGAACCTTGGTCACACTGTTCTAACCACAAAAACCAAACATGGTAGCACACACCTGTAATACCAGGGCCAGGAAGGCTGAGATAAGAGGATCACTATGAGTCTGAGCTGCATAGCAAGACTCTGTACCAAATAAATGAATAAATAAAAGATTTTAAAAAGCTCAGGCAACAATAGCAAAAATAGTTAGAACTATACTAAATAAGAGGTTTCTGCATAATGAAATAAAAAGAAGACAATCCACAGAGTGAAAAGATATTTTTGCAAACTTCAACTGAAATAACATTAGCAAGGGTTAGCCAATTAGCTCAGGGGATTAAAGCACCTGCAAACTGGTGCAGGGGCCAGGGTTCCATCCTCAGGCTTGCCTTGCCGGCCCTGGGGGCATGCTGAGACTATCATGTGCCTGTAGTCCCAGCTCTTAGGCAGATCACTATGAGTCTGATCTAGTAAGGAGACCCTGAACACCCTGTGGATCCTTCCCTAAAAAAATACAATAAATAAATAAATAATAAAAAATTAAAAAATGAAATAACATTAACACTTCAAATATATGTGGAACTAAAGCCCAGCAACAAAAAGTAATCCAACTAAAATTAGCAGATGATATGGATAGATATTTCCCAAAAGAAAAAACTGAGAAGGTCAAAAAATTATTTAAAATGTTCAACTTCATTGGTCATCAGAGGAATGCAAACCAAAACCACGATGAGATATCATCCACCCAGTCCGAATCACTATTACCACAGTAATCACAATCATGACTTCCACTCGGTTAGAAGGTAAGAAAAGTGAAACTCTGTATACTGTTGACTGGAATTCAAATTAGTACAACCATTATGGAGAACAGTTTCCACAGAACAGAAGTTTCTTCAAAATCTAACAGTAGAACTATTGGATCATCCAACCACTCCCACTTCTGGGCGTATTTCTAAAGGAAATGATTATTAGCTTATCAAAGAGACACCTACATTTCCATGTTTATTGCTTCACTATTAACACTAGTGAAGACACAGAATCAACCTGGGTGCCTATCAGCAGATAAAAACTGTAGCAGTCACCTCTTTCTTCCTGAGACAGAATACCCGACATACACAGTTTAAAGGAAGAGAAGTAAACTTAGCTCACAGTTTCTGAGGATTTGGCCCAGTCCTGGCTAGCTCCACGGCTGGCTGCCCCATGGGTGAAATGGCACTGTGCAGGGACATGTGGATGAAGGGTGTTCAGTGTGTGGCAGTCAGGAAGCAGAAAGAGAACAAGACAGTGAGAGACGTACCCTCCAAAAGCACCCCCAGTGACTTACCTCCAGGTGAGCCTCACGTCCTCATAGCCTGCTCAGCTCTAAACTTACCAATGGCTCAATCCACTGACAAGTATGAGCACTCCCACAATCCAATCTCTTCTAAAAGCATCACCTCTGAGCACTTGAGGTCTTAGGGGGACATTTTAGACCTAACTTATAACACATACATAAAGAAAAGTTGATATGTATGTACAACAGAATATTATCCAGCCATAAAGGTGGCTTATGAATGTAGCTCAGTGGTAGTTGGCACACACACTATGGGCAATGCCCTGGGTTCAACCCCAATATAAATAGACAAATAAACCTATCATCTGCAGCAAAATGAATGGAACTAGAGGTTACTAAATGAAATAAATGAGACACAAAAAGGCAAATACTGTATGCTCCTCTCGTATTTAGATGCTGAAAAGTTGGTGTGAATGTACAATAGTGCCAGCTACAAGCTGAGAAGATTAGGAAAAGGGGGCTAGAGGAACACTGAATAATAAGTACAGAATACAGTTGCATAGAAGTAATACGCTTTAGTGTGTCAAGCATGATTGGGTAACTATTGTTCCTAATATCCCATTATGTTTTATAAATAACTATGGGAGAAGTTTTGAAGCTTTAAGAGAAAGATGATGTTGAGATATAAATGTGAATTCCCTGATGTGACCAGTAATCACTGCAAACATGTATTGAGATAGCACACCTCTTAAATATGTAGCTAATGTATGTCAATCATAACTTTTAAATTGTATAAGAAGATGAAAATACTAGCTTCCTCAGCTTGACCACTACATATTGCATACATGCTCCAAGTTTTCACACTGTGCCCCATAAATACAAATAATGAAAATATCAAAATTTAGAACAATCATCAAAGTCTTTTCTGTGTATTGGGCTTGGGTTTTTTACAGTAGTAGATAGGATTTATATTGCTGCAAAAAAATCTTAAAATAGAATATTGGGAGTCCTTACTTTGAAAAGCTCTATGAACTCTTTCCCATATTTCAGGACTTTTTTTTTCACTGTTTCCTTCTGTTTTCTTACCTGTGTCTTCCCCACCAAAGGAAAAGCTTTAAATAACTTCTGTATTGCTGTTGAAAGTGGTTCCCTTAAGTTCTGCCAACTCTCCATCCCCATACTCAACACACGGATTCACTTTGTGCACCCAAAGATTCAGTAATGCAGTCTGCTGATCTGGAGGCGATCTCAGTCAGACCCTCTGCTCTTCATTCCATCCCCCTCATTTGGAGAGTGAAAGGAGCAGTGAAGAGATTTATGATTTATCCCTTTGTCTTCTCCTCACATCCTTATCTTCTCCATGGAAAAACAGAAGTTTCTATACTCAATAGTGGCTTTAAACCACAACCCCCCACCTTCCACGCGCATTGCACCAGTACGCATTGGATTGAAGTCAGCACTATCCACCACATCTTCCATCTCTGATTTCCGAAACATTCAGAGAGAGCCTCAGCCTCAAGTGTTGTGAATTATTGCTTAAGAACAGAGCTTTGGAGGCGAACATGGCTGTCTAACAGAGCCCTGAAATTCCCACTTGTGTCTAAACCAAGTTGGTAAGCCATGTTTCTGTCTTCTTGTTTATACAATTCTGGTTTGATTAGGGTCCCTTTTCCAAAATGCACTCTTAAATTCCATATATCCAAGACAGGATTTTATGGAAACATCTATGTATGAAAGAAATGCTCTTTGACATAGTCCATAAATAATCAGATTCCAGAAAAATAATGCCTCTCATGTGAAGGCCATAATACAAGTCCCAGTTATTTCCTGCACAGCCACATCCTGCCTTCCACCTATCCACCTTCTTAGCTAAGCCCACCTAAGCCCTTTGCTCCAGTTTCCCACAGATCTGCTGAGGGGTGATGCCCCATGTGATAGTGCACATCTCCTTACAACTGACCGGGCTGTGGTACACACTTGACTCTAGCAAAACCAATGAGATTGCTTTCCTATGACAGAGGGATGAAACCAAAAGACAACAGTTGAAGTGATCTGAGCAAAGCACAGCAACCCTCTCTGAAGAGGCAGAAGCACATAGATTCAGAGAGAGGATGTGAAGAAATAAGTGGCTTCAGAGAGCTGGAGAAAGAAGCAGTTCGTGAAAGCCACCTAATTCTTGCTACACAGCCCTTTGGAGGTCTACATATTTCTTTTGTCCCTGGGTTTGATGAAATTTTCTAAACACTGGATCAGTATTTTTTAACCAATTGAGCAGAAATTACTCTGCACAGCACATGAGAAGGAAAATGGAAAACAGTGTGTCACAATTAATTAGTTTGTTTGCTGTTTTATGGATAAATATGTTGTAAGTATTTGAGAGTTTAGGGAAGTACAATAGATGTTCCTCTGAGACCTTATTGTGTATCACATCTAGGCTCTTTAAAAGAGTAAAACATGTTAATACTGAGTGAAGTGCCATTGTGCATTCCAATCCTAGGTATACGAAGGAGCACTCTTTTACGAAACTGGGTCTCATTGTGTTTCCCAGACTGAGTTTAAGCTATTCAGCCCAGGTGATCTCCTCCACTTTTTGAGTAGCTGGGACTACCAGTGTGCACTGTGCCCCTAGCTCCGAGAACCTCCCTGTGCCCCTAGTGGTCATATTTTCCTAAAGGATCTCTGAAGATATTTTACATATATTAATCTCTGAAGAGTAAACCTCATAACAGGGCTTTGCAGGATGCTTAGGAATATACTTGTCTAGGGCCAGCCAGACAGCTTAGCAGATGAAAGCACCTCTTAGGCAGATGGAGAGACCAGAGTTCAATTCCTGTCCCGAATGCTGGTTCTACCACCGGGACACCCTGAGATTGCAAATGAGATGGTGTGGTGACTCGCATCTGTAATCCCAGCTGAAAACAGGAAGATCATTACGAGTCCAATCTGTGTGGCGAAACTCTGTGCTAAATACATTTAAAAAGAATATATTTGTCAGTTTTCTCAAGAAATCTCTATCTAGGGTTTCACAACCAAACAAAATAGTCACAAACAAACAAAAATAAACCTGTAAAACATTTCAGAGAAACTTGCATCCATTTCAACAAACATGGTCAAATATGTTAAATGTAACAGATTAGAGAAAATAGTGAGTTGGACTCTGTAAAATTACATATGAAATTCCTAGCATTACAAATTCATATGTCTGATCGACAATGCACAGAAAGGACATTGTTCGGAGGAAAGGGGGTAGGCTCAACACTCAGGGACTGGTAACAAACTGCTTCAACCCATTGGGCCTTGGTTTTCTCATAACGTGAGGTAACAGCATTACTTGCTTCAATGGATGACGTGAGAATTTAGCAATAGAACGCTGGTAAGGCATAGGTGTGCTCAATAAGTCTCGGACCACTTGGAATAGTTGCTGTTATTTTTATTACTACAAACATATCTAGAAATACCAGTGCAATTTTCCTGGTATATGACATGCCTGGTGGGCTAGCTGGAAACTGGTAAACAACCAGTCTGTGCTCATTAAGACCACTCCTATTTCTGGAGTGTGTGTGTGTGTGTGTGTGTGTGTGTGTGTACATTCACTTGGTCAATAAAAATCCTATGGTTTCTGCTATCAGTCTTTAATTTCTTTGGGTTTCTCCCATTTGCTTTTCACGGGGCAAAAGATACGCTGTTTTGATCCTTTACTGATTAATCTTTCAAATTGTCAGAAAAATAGTTAGAATCCTGGACCCATTGTCCTCTATCTTTTTTTTTTTTTTTTTTTGGTACAGGGTCTCACTATGCCCCTTGGCCCCTTGGACTTGTAGTGACCCTGCTGTTTCCAGCCTCTCCAGTGCTGGGACTATCGGAGCATGCCACCATGCCTGGACTTGGTCCCCTGCTCCGTGCCCCTGGGACTAGGGCCAGCACAGCATGGGCATGCAGTACCAGGGATGGAGCCCTGGGCCCTTGGCCCCCCCCTCTGTTTATCTTAATCATCAACCTTTTTCATGCGGACCATCACATAAGCGCTCAGATTACAGTTAGACCTGGTGAGGAAAACTGACCTGACCCTCTAGGAGAATGTTACTGGAAACTTGCCATAGTTTAACTATGCTCATGACAAATACTCCCTTTCTGCTCCAAACCTGTAATTCTTGTAACTTTGCCAGTCTTAAATCATGTACCTTGCTCTCAAAAACTTGGCCTTTTCTTTCTTGTCACTCTAATTTGTATAAATAGCACTTTGGGCTTTAAAAAGAAGCTCTAAACACCCTATTGCTAAATGCCACAAGCATACATATGATTAATGTACAACTACACTGAAGCATAATTTTATTTATTCCAAGTTTCTGCTGTCTTTTATGCTCCCACTATTCCTTTTTAAGGAACATTCATGTGTGATTACGTATGTATATACAATTCAAGTCATACAATAGCTCCTACAGTGACAAGTGAGCTACTCCATTCTCTCTCCAGAGGCAACGCGTTATATTCTTGTGATAAACACATATGAAAAACACACATAAGATGCAGCTATGTACTTAGCTAGTATTCCTTGGACTAATTGTTCTTATGTCCTAAGATATCCATTGTATATAATAATTAACTTTTCATTAGCCATTGAGAATGGTATTAATTACGTGTTCTGTGTGAGAACTGAAGAAATGATTTCCTGTATGCTGCTGTGGTTCAAAAGTGAAGCTCTACTTGAGCTTTCACTTAATCGAGCTTGTAGATTTCATCCACATACACGTATACATATGCTTGGGTGTATATAGAACTGCTATCTTCCTCTTCTTCATTACTTGTTTCCTTATTTTTACTTTTTTACTGAGGTAAATACAAGAAAGTGCATCCATCTTAAAGTGTAACGCATGGTGAATCTTGTATATCTCTCTGGTCATGTGTCATGGTTACTTTTCCTGTTACTAAGACAGAATACCTGATGCCTAAAGTTAAAGGGGAAAGATTTATTTAGCTCACAGTTTGTAGAAATTTCCATCTGCAATTGGTTGGCTCCAAGACAGGGTGGCACATTGCAGAGGGGCAACCGTTCTTGGCTGCATAAAATGGAAAAAGCAGGAGAGAAAAAGAGACAGGAAGGGAGAGAGGAAGGGGGAGAGAGAGAGAGATAGAGAGATAGAGAGACAGAGACAGAGAGACAGAGAAACAGACAGAAAGACAGAGAGACAGAGACAAACAGAGACAGAGAGAGAGCCCTTCTGTTGTATGCAGGGTACCTGCCTGAGGGTCAGTGTAATATTCGTACCCTTAAAATTAGCATTGCTCCATTAACTGATCACCAGCTCTAGAAACCCACCCCCTAATAACTTCATAACACCTAGACACAAGCCATAACACTCATGTATCCAACTATTCAGATTATGATTTAGAATATTTCCAACACTGTTGAAAGTTCCTCCATGCCACAGAGGCGATCTCTACCCTAAACCTACTTTCTGTCATTACAAAATAGCTCTTCTCTGGCCTAACTGCTCTCATTACAAAAATGTTACAATTTTTATAATGATAGAAATCAGACCAGATGTCTGTACAAATGAAACCATAAGTGGATCTTTCCTCTTTCTCTGTACATGTCAGAATGCTTTTCCATGGGGTTGTGTAAACTGGTGTTTCCATTGCTTTATTCTTTTCGTTGCTGAGCGTTATTCCATTAGATGAATAGAATGCTATTTATTTTCATATTCTTCTGTTGATGGGCCTATGGAATGTTTCCAGTTCAGGGCTGTTTGGAATAAAGCTGCTCTGGAAATCCTTGTGCATGTCATTGGTGGATGTGTGTACTCATCTGTCTTGGTTGTACACCTAGGAGCAGACTGAGTGCTGAGGGAGGCTCACATTTCGCTTTGAAAATGTTACCAGTTTTCCAAAACTGTTCTAGTTTTGCTCATTCTTTTTAACAGCTGTGTATAATTTTATAGGTTTTTATATGACTTATTTTAAACTAACCCACTATTAATAGAAATAGATTGTTTTCAAACATTTGCTTAGAACAAATGTGTTCCAAATAGTACACTGTTACATAAATCATTCTGCCCATATACAAATGTATTTAAAGGAAGAAAGTATGATAACTAGAATTTGCTATATCTAAGGAAATGTGCATTTTAAATTCCAGTAGATCTGACCAGATAATCTCCAAAGTGTTTAAACTAATGTATAGTTCAGCAATCAATATTGAGATTGTTTCACTTTATATTTACACGGTAAGTCATCAAATGTTTTAAGCTTGTCTGTCTAATAGGTCTAAATTAGTTTTTGTATTTTTAGTTTTAAAGGCTCTTATTTTAGGTGGTAATATATTTTTATAGGTTTTAAAGTAGTTGTTTTTCCTCTCTGGTGACTCATCTTTTCATAGCTTTTGCTTGTTATTCCATTAAGTTGTTAGTATTTTACTGATTTAGAAGAGCCCTTTTTATATTAAAGAATTGATGTCCTTTCTTGGTGATAGAACTTGTAAATATTTTACCCCAGATTGTTGTGTTTTCTGTTTCTGTTAATAGTTGACAGAATAACATGGAGTGTTCTCTTTACATCAGATTTCAAAGCATATTTCACAAAGCCCCAGTCTATCATTCCACCATTCACAAGATGTGTTATGATTCCTGTTAATGAATAAAAATAATTTATGCTCTCAATGCACTCTCTGGATTATTAAACATAATCTTGCTCTAATTCATGCCCTAGAGAATTCGAAGGAAAGCTGCATGTGAAAATGCACTTGGCAGGCAGACAGAACAGGGCTCTGTTGTTGACAGTTTTCTCAAGATGTTCAAAGGCGTTTACAGTCCTAGCAAGAGTCTGTGCGAGGAGGTTACTTATTCAGCTTTGCAAAGTATGTATCTGAGGCAGTCAGGTGGCTACTCAGTGGCTACTCTAAGGGAGCCCCACAGTTGCAGAGAGATTACCTTGTGTACTGCTCCCTAAATACTTGTCAGTCCTCAGAATGGCTTTATTTTTTTTATTTATTTATTTTTTTTTAGAATTTTTTATTTTTTTTTATTTTTTACTTTTTTTTTTTTTTTTTTTTTTTTTTTTTTTTTTTTTTTTTTTTTTTTTTTTTTTTTTTTCTTGTTTCAGAACCTTTATTTGTTTATTCACTCATTTTCATGGCCGGCTCAGCCTGCCCCGAGGGCAGGACTGGCGCAGCATGTGGTGCCGGGGATTGAACCGCGGTCCCTGAAGCCAACCAAGCTTTCCCAAGCAGGCGCTTTAGACCACTAAGCCATCTCGCCAGGCCCCGTCAGAATGGCTTTAACTGTGGTTTGGGGTGAGGAGGGGTAGCAGCCAGTGGTAAGGCCCATACTAAGCATCTGAGAGGTCCCCAGTTCAACCTCCATTACTACCAGGAAAAAGACGCATATAGAAAGGAACTTAACATGGTGTTCTGGATGGTGATTATCTCTGAGATGCTTACAACTGTGTTATTCTTCAGGAACTTCTCCCCCAAATCTATTGCCCTCTCCCATTAAGATTGTTTGTTTTTACAGCTTTCTATCATTCACGTACTTTCTGCCTCATTAAATTTTATTTGCAACAAGCAGACTTTTGTTACTGGCATCATTTTCTGTTGCTGCCATAGTAAGCCATCACAGTGTTAGCAGTTGAAACAACACCCAGGTTTACTTCATAGTTTTGCACGTCTGAAACCTTGCGTGGCAGAAGTAGGGGTGGCAGCAGGGCAGTGTTCCTTTCTCGAGGCTCTACCAGTCAATCTACTTCCAAGCTCATTCAGGTGGTTAACAGAATTCAACCCCTTGTGGCTTTAAGGCTGAGGGGCTCCATTTCCTGGAGAACCATCAGCCAGGAGTTTCTTGTTGCTCCTTGGGGCCTGCTGCCATCCTAGTCAGCCTGCCTGTTCCATCTTCAAGCCTTCAACACATCCTTGACTTGTTTCCACACTTGGAGCCTTTCTGAGTTCTCCTTTCTGTGATATCTCTGCTCACTACAACAGAGAGAAGTTCTCTGCTTTGAAAGGCCTGTGTGAAAATCCAGGACAATCTTCCTATTCTAAGACATGGAACTTCAGATACAATTATTCCCACAGAGTCCCTCTTACTGGTAAGATAACATGTTCAGAGTTTTTCTGGTATAGAAATAATGATAGCCATTATTTTTCTTTCCCTTCCATCTCTTTGCCCTTCTCCTTTCCTCCTTCCCTTCTTTCCTCTTCCTTTTCCTTCCTCTATCCCTCCTGTCCTACCTTTTTACCTCTTCTCTCACCTCACAGCACCTAGCACAATGCTAGATATGTAACATAAAAAGAACTAAACAAACACCTATTTAAGGGGTGATATTTTTTAGAGATCATAAATTGAGGGTTCATCTAAACTCTGGGCATTTCTCAGGCCCTATATAAATTCCCAAATTGAAGTTGAAGAACTCAAGTGAGGAGCTTTCTCCCCACTGTGTTTCTTGGTTTAAGTGGACACTTTGAGTTGCCCCAGTCACCTCAAGATGGTTGTGCAGGGCTGAGTTACAGGGATGGAATTAAGGCTGAGATTAAGCTTGGTGATAGAATTGGCCAAATTGGAACCCAAGAGTACTTTCAGAAAAACGGAAAAGTATATTTGGTACTTAATAGAAGGCATTATATTTAGTACAGAAGTGTACCATTATGATAAGGGTAAACTTTAGATGCTCTTGAATCTTACTTTGTCACCAGGGTCTTCTCTGTGATAATCAAAGGGACATATCTACATTAAAGTTTTGACTATGACCTATTTCAAGACAATATTCTTGCTGATCCTTGGTACACAACTAAAAACAACAGACTTGCAACTCTTCCAACAAATTTTATTAAAGATAAATTTTCCTTGTTAAATATCTCAATAGTCATCTCGAAGTTTCTTGAGCAAAAGGATTTTGACTAGTTAGCTATTCTTGCTTACATAAAATAAAAGCACTACTTCACTCTTATTTCCTTATAATGGTCAGGGACTAGTAAGTAACTTCTAGATACTGTTTATTAGTGTATCTGTTTAGAGAAATGAATGTTTACGAGTTTTTAAAAATGTACAATTCTTTTTTGCTGTTAGACTATTCCTGCCTTGAGTGTAGGATTCATTTCAAATCTAAGCCCGGGGCATAGAGTCATTTCTTCAAAAAAAAAATTAAAAATAAAAAAAAAGATTGGAGAATTGAGTGCAAGTTATATGAACTACTCATAATTTGCACATTTCTATCTATTCGGGTCTAACACCAGCAAGATGTAAATGACACATGAATATATTTACTAGATGAAAGAGTATTTGCATTTTAATAAAATTCTGGAATTATCAAAGCAGTGTTGACTTCAGTTGAATACAGACAGATAAACACAGAACCTAAAATAGAACATTTAAATATTATTATTTTGCTATTTAGTAGAAACTAAGCAGCGGTAACCATTAGTAACAAGGTAATGGTACCTAATTCAAAGCTGTCATGCTATGAAGCACAGTATCATTTATATTAAACCTCTGTGATTAATAGTACATAGTAAAGACAATTCATAGAAAATAAACCTGGCAGAGGGATAACATCTTTCAGGTGCTGATTCAACGTGATTCCTCTTGTGTTCTTCCTGGGCAGCATTCTGCTCACCTTGGTCAAAGGGTAAGATTATGCTGTAGTTTATATGAAGGGTCAAAGGCATCTATTGTACTGTGTTTGCTGAAGGCCTGACTGAGACAACTTGATTCTGCATGCCTGAAGTTGTCCTTTGTGGAGGGCCACAGTAGGTCTCAAGTGTAAGGGATCAAATCAGACCATGATTTGTTTATTGCAGGTGACTCTCCACACATTCAGAAACTATCATATTTACTGAACAGGATGCAATATTTTTCTTTGAATAAAAACTTTCCATATATGTGATGAAAATCTCAAAGTTCTATGAATTTACCGAAACAAGAATGGATAAAAATGAAAAATTGTATTTCAAAAGCATTAAATAACTTTAAATACAAACAAAACCCTGAAAATCCTCTCCATCCTCTCTCCTGATTTTGTATCAGGAGTGCCAGCATGAGGTTCTTAGCTAAACAGACTGTGCTTGAGATAATAGTTTTACAAACCATAGCTTGAGAACAATTAACAAATGTCATTTAAAATTGTAAATTTTCCAATGATAATATCATTGCAAACTTGAGGGTTCTAGAGAGGGCTGTAGAGTATTAGAACTGAAAAGGATTGGGAGAACTCTCCAGCCAAACCACTGTTTTATAGATCACAGAATTTCTAATAATTTCATTTTCTATAAAGTTTTTTTCTAGTTATAGTACTTTACTGGGGTACTTAAACTATCAGCTAAGCAACTGTAACAGAAGATTTTTAAAAATTATTTTACAACTATATTTCTCTTATACCAATTCTTTAGCTTAAAAAATTGGAGTCATAATGGAATATGCTTAGGGATTTTGGTATTGTTTTTGTTTCACATTAAGATATAAAAGTACTGATCTGTATCTATATCTCTGTACCTATATCTAGATAGCTTCTAGTCAGACAATCCTGCTTTTAAACCCCCTCTCTGAAAAAAATAAAATAAATCCTGTCTCTGTAACTTATTAATTGTGTGTGATTTAAGGAAGATTCCTTAGTAACCCTAAATGAGCTACAAGTAAGTTTTAAAATGTCTAATTTTATGTGTGACTTTTAAGGGAGATTCCGCAGATGCCCATGCTGCACGTGGGCCTTCTTGAGGCACACTCACTCAGCAGCTGCTCCACTCTTCCTGTCTGTCACTCTTGTTGCTTTACCTACCTCTCAGATACACTCAACACAGTGTCAGCCCCTCCAGATGAGTCGTCAGCAGTACCCTTCTAATAGCTGTAAGAAATAAATACAACAAATACTAACATGCATGAGAATAATTTTAAATACTTTGTTTTTTAGGTGAAACTAAAATTTATAGTACAGTGGTTAGTATCTATTACTTGGGAACAAGAGACGCTCTATGCCACAACTTTAGAAAGTGTTCCATAAAAACAAAGTCATTTCAAGCCATGGCTCCCTCCTCCCTTGCTTGCTTCATGATGGGGAGGGGAAGAGGGAGGGAGAAAAGGAGGGGGAGGGAGAGGGGGAGGTGACTCATTATTCTCATTTTTTTCTTACTGAACTCTAGTCAGGTTGGGGTCAATTTATTTTCAGCATTGGTATTAAATTGAGCTTCATCTTGATGTGGCTAGAAATTAAGAAAATTAACTTTGTCACCTCAATTAGATCCTAAAGTTAAGACTCCACCTTTGCAACTTTAAGAGAAACTATAATTTCTTATTGTAATTCTTTCAAAATTCCATGACTCCTTAAAGCTGAACAGTGATTATTTATTAAATGTTCAATAAAACCTATTAAGTTGAACCAACTTAGCCATCATGAACTCTATTTTTAAAGAAAAACACTTATTCTTCCCTATTAATACATTGCACAGATATATTCCCTATTTTGTGCCAGGTTTTATTTCAGATAGGAAAAATATAAAATTATAAAATAATGATCCTGATAGTCTTCAATAAAAGAATAGAGCAAAAATCTTGTAAGGCTACGCATGTGGTAAGCTAGAGGAATGCCCGCCTCACTTTCTGACCTCAGTCGTGTGCTTTCTCTTGCTCACTTTGTGTCGGGCCCATTATCTCAGAAACACTCTCCCCACCCAGTCAGAGTTACCTCAGTGTCTCATACTTGCTTTCCCATGCTGATAGAAATGCTTATTCCTCATATCTTTCAATTGCTGCTTCCATAGATCAGGAAACAATTTTAAAAGCCCTTTCCAGAATGCTGCTTCCCTTGCCCTGTCTCTTGGTGTTCTGGTGTCATTCACTGGCTTTATCTGAAAATGCCTTGCCTACTAATGTTTTCTCTGTGTCCTAAATTTGTGTTTGTAAATGAGAACTGAGCTCCACTGGGACAGTGTTCCTGGGTCGCTCTTGTTCATTGTTCTGTCTCCGTTCCCAGCACTTGCCTTGCGAGGAGTAAGCAGATACTCAATATTTATTGAAGATGGATAAATAAATAAATAAATAAATAAATAAATAAATAAATAAATAGTGCCATGAGGAGTACAACGGGTACTGTGATGCTTGAGCTCAGGCTTAAAGGATCTTGTTTGCGATACAGGATTTGTACAGATTGAAGACTGAATGGAAGACTGACTTGAGGAAGATGTCTGCTTTGACTGAGAGAGTATGTAAAAGTCTGACCGCTGACGTGAATAGAGAGGTGGGGTCTTCTGTTAGGGATGAGATGAGTTTACAGAGTTTGAGTCCTTCAGGTAGGTATGTCTCCTGGATGCAGACAAAGGACAATCAGCCTGGGTGGAAGACAAATCTTTGTGCTATTTTTGCGTTTGTTAAGTCACTTAAAAGAGTTGTCAGTGAACTGCACCTATGCTGAGATTCTTCAGAAACTCAGTTTAATTAATATAACAGTTTAATAAATAAAAAGTTTAATAAATAAAATAATTATTTAATAAAAACAAAAATTTAATAAATTAAAAATTGGTTTTGGTAATTTGCAGTGCATTTTATAGAAGACCAGACTTCCAAATGCTTACTTCTTATTTGTTCCATTAATTTGCTTGATAAAATACTCACCCATCTTAACTGAAAAGTGTGGCTGTTCTGTCTTAGCCTCAGTTAATGTGATCTGAGTCGAAATAAAAATTCTTGACTGCTTAGTCTCATGAGAAAATGTCTATATATCGCCAGTTAAAGCTTTATTCACTTGCTTTTAAATCCACAGGCTGGGCTGGGAGATCACTCAAAACGGCCTAAGCTTTTGCCTCTCTTGCAAGCACAAGAACCCAGGTACAATCCCCAGTACTGTATGTTGTATTGCTGAGCCAGCCACCCAAACCAGGCTTGGTGACACACGCCTGTACTCCTAGCACTCAGGAGGCTGAGACAGGAGGATCACTACAAGTGCAAGCTCTGTAGCAAGACCCTGTGCCAAATAAACACATAAAAAGATTTTTCTTTAAGTTAAAAAAAAAAATCCACAAGCTGGCAAATATATTTTTCTTTTCAGACTTTCAAAATAGATTTATTCTTGTTTCTAAATGATTATAGAATGGATTCTCAGCCTTTTGGCTAAGAGCAAGTGTAATGATTATAGAGCATGTTACTTTTAAAATTCAAGTTAATAGCTAATTTACACACCCAGGCCCTCAGGTGTTTATATAACTGATTTTCATCCAGAAAAAAATAAGTTCATCGTTAGCAGGTACATTTTTCTCATATCACATCATACTAATAGAACCTATAATGTTCAAGCTACATTAATTAATTTTTAATGTTTATTATGATGATTTTAGATTCAAATTTAGATGTAAGAAATAATGCAAGGAGATATGCACAATTTATCAACTTTTTCTCAGTAGTAACAAAATAGTTTTGCAAAAGTGTAGTGTAGTATTCAAATTGCTATACTGTCATAAATAAGTAATATTTGTCATTTTATTTGCTTTTATTTATATACATTTGTTTACTTTTTTTTTTTTTTTGTCTTTTTGAGACAGGGTCTTGCTATGCAGTTCAGGCTGGCCTTGAGCTCACTTTTGTAGCCCAGGCTGGTCTCGAACTCACACCAATCCTCCTGCCTCAGCCTCCCGAGTGCTGGGATTACAGGCGTGCGCTGTTTACTTCTTGATATTTTTCTTTTTTACTTTTTTTCTGGCAAGGATATTAAAGTAACTTGCAACTTACAAAAGATATTCAAAAAAGAATTCAGAACATTAAAAACTATAAACTGTAAAAAATGAATTTGTTGACAGAGGGGATGAAGCTGTTTCTGAACTTAGCAATGACTTGTGCCAAAAAGGAGAGAGTTTCTTCCCTCAGCAAGCCCTTCCGGGGGAAATGCATTATCCATTTTTTTCCTCAACCTTTCTCTTCTCCCACAATGGGGAAGAAACCCAGATCCACTGAGAAAAAAGCAGACTGACAATTTGAACTTGTGGTCGAAAAAATCAAGCAGCAGTACTCCAGGGGCATGAAGGAAAAAGGAAGAGATAAAAGTTTCAGAAGACTGAAGGACAGTGGGGAAGGGAGCTCCGAGGAGGGAGATTTTCAGCTGTACATCTGAAGTGGACTCAGGACATGAGAGGCAACTTGAGAAGGATAATAGAAGATTATCTTGCGCTCCCCTCTACACTTGAGTTCTTGACTGTCTAAACCATAAGATGTTTCTCTCTAATGAGTAGCTGAAGCATTTCACCCCTTTGGCTCTCAGGGCACAGATGAAGGATAACAGCTGGAAGTTTTAAGACACTGACATTTTAGTGTTAAATGAGACAAATTCATACAAATGATAACTTGGTGATTTTTCTTGGAACTGTCTTGGCTTCAGCTTTTAAATGTGAGCAGGCTCATTGTTCTCAGAAAAGTCTCATGAATCTTTCAAATCACAGCATCAAATTGTTTACTGTCTTGCCAAGACATTTCTGAGAATCAACAAGAGTAAAATTTTAGTGTTTTGAGACAATGATGGGGACACATATTTTACTGCAGCAAGGTGAGGTGATTAATTTAGAATGTAAAGGTTATATGCATCAACAAAACTAAGATGAACTTGGTGGCATGACACCAGCTCTATTTTTATATTAAAACCGTTAACTATAGATGTGTAAATGTATTCACATATGTGAAGTGGGGAAAGAGCACTTTGCTTTTCTAGTCCATTTTCTGATAATGCTCTTGCCAGTACTTGGTAGAGTAACTGCCAAATGTTGTGGATGAAAATTATTTTTGAAATAAATGAATTTCCTAAAAGAATCACAACGTGATTTAGGGACAACATAGGTGCCATTTTTATTTATGATTGCTGGAAAATTCTAGAATTTGTAGGATAATGGAAGATGAATCTATAAAATGTGGAGAAATAGCAAAGCAGCCAGATTGAGTCTGAAAGATTAAAAAAGTCAATAACCAATAAATCTGCAAATTTCTGGGCTGTTACACACAGCAAGAGCCATGCAAGAGAATGGCAGTTGAAAGAATAGATTCTAGGGGCAAGCACCCTGGGTTCAAAGACCAGCTCCACTGTTTATATTTAGTACAGTTGGCCCTCAGTGTCTGTGGATTCCCTGTCCACTGGGAGTCAACCATCCTTGGATGGAAAATATTCACAAAAAACATGTGAACACTTTTTTTCTCTTTATTCTATATTCTGTTTATCCCATTATTCCATCAATGATATAGTGTAATGACTATTTACATAGCATTTGCACTGCATTGAGTGTGGCAAGTAATCAAGAGATGATTTAAAGTATGTGGGAGGCTGTGCTTAGGTGATATATAAATGCTACACTATTTTATTTACATAAGGAACTTAGGCAGCCGAGGATTTGGGCATTCGTAGGGAGTTTGGAACCTGTCTCCTATATATTCTGCAGGATAATGTAATTGGATGATTTGCTCTCTCTACTTCAGGTTTTCATGTAAGAAGGAAGGGTACTGATAAAATGTGTGTCACAGCATTGACAGGACTACATTGCCCGTAAAAGCATGTGACCATGGACAATGCTTGTTTGAATTGCAATTTTCAGGGGGCACAAAGGCTTTTGGGAAACTAGTGCAGTCAAGTCATAATTTAAACAGTCCAGTCAGTGCTCCTAACTAGAGCTATAATTCTGAATAATTCCTTTCACTTTTTTCTTACTTTTTTTTCTTCCTCTGTAAAATTGGACTAATGAAGTCAAGTCCAGTAGCTTGTAAGACATGTATTGAAAGGTTCCTGCAACTTAATATAATTATTGTCAAACAGAAACACCTTCATTATTTTTTCCTTAAGTTCTGGGGGTCTAGGCCGCCTGATGTCTGATGTTTCTGCCATGTTATCTTCTTGCATCACAGCAGATGGAAAAACAAATTTTAAAATAAGAATCTGCATTCTAGAGCCAAAGACTCATTGTTTTCCAATCAACTATTTCTATGGGCAACTTTTTCTCTCCATCTGTGCCTCTGAAATTCATAAGTGCCATTTGGTGGCCAGGTGATGAAGATTAAGCTTAAATGAAAACATTCTAATACATAACCTGGACACAGAATCCTGGAATCTTATGCTAAGCCCACTGCAACTGATCTTTGTTCAACTATCTGGATATTTAGGCTAATTTTCAAAATTAGAGTTAGTGTGCACAGAATTTTATGTGAATCATGATACAGTACTAGAAGCTTAGTATCTTTTTGTTAACCTATTTTGTGGTTGATAAAACGGGCAATGCATTGCTATAACAATGTAGTATATGAGCGTCTTGGAGCATGTCTCTGTCTTTTCCCAGTGTTATGAAAATATTCACTTATTACTTTAGTCAAATTTAAAATTCATATCTTTCCAAGGGAGTGCCTTTGTTAAGGCAAATCAATTAACATGCGACACACAAAGCAAGCACACACACACACACATGCTGATATTTTAAAACAATTCTTCTTACTTACTATGGAATGGCATTGAGAACTATATATTTTTGTTTCATAACGTGATTTCTATTAGCTTTAAGGCAAGCAGAAGGATAATTTTTAGATGTGCTTTATGAGCTGTGTTTTGTGGCAGAATCATTTAGATAAATTTTCCTTCAAGACATTTCTTTCATTTATCTCTTTGTCTCTGCAACAGCTTCCTTTTCTTCCTCTTCAGAAGTACTAATTTATTTTGTCCTCTTTTCCAAAGATATTCTTTCCTTTTTATTGTTACATGCTTACAATGAATTATTTTTTAATAATAGATTACACATTATAAATAATTTACAAACTTAAATGAATATAACAATAAAAATTGTGTAAAATAAAAAAGAAGAGAGCACTTACAGATCAGTCATATAGTAGTTCACTCTGTGCCAAAATCAAGAAACTTATATTCATATAATTACTATTCTCAAAGTAGAAAGAGGGGTAGGCAATAAATATTTAAAGATTTGAAACTTCTGAATTTTGTTGAAATTATATGGGCCAACCAAACAGCTCAGTGGATTAAAGTGCCTGCAAGCAGGCTCAGGGACCAGCATTTTGATCCCTGGGACTGCCATGCTGGCCCACCTTTGGGGCTCTCTGTGACAGCAAATGAGGCTGGGTGTGGTGGCTTGTACCTGTAATCCTAGCTCTTGGGAGGCTGTAAGAAAGTAGAATACTAGGAGTCCAATCTAATGCTGAGACCCTGAGAACCCTGTAGTCCGTTCCCTAAAATACAAAAATACAAAAGGAAGCAAGAAATTATAGCACATTTCAAAAAAAAGGAACCTTTTGCACAATAAATCTGAAAAAAATTATATCAAGATACACAAAAATGAAATTGTCCAAAACTAACTGTAAAGAAAAACAATCATTGAAGCATATATATAAAAAAATTAGCTATGGAAGAACAAAATTAAATAGTGTCTTATTCCATATCAGAAAAAAAAGAGTATGTGTGTAAGAAATTAGATTAATTAATTCAAAGGACTGAAAAAGAGAAAGAAAAAAGATCTATTTGTGCATAAAAGACAAAGAAGAAATATTAAGTCATTGCAAAACGGAAATATACTTTTTAAAGTTTCTAACACTAGGAGAAAATATCATATCATGTCTTTTAATTAGATTGTAAGTAAAAGATACAGTATAAATCTTAAAACAAAAATTAAGATTAAATGATATTCGGATAATTAATTAAATATTATTTCAAAATAAAATATTTCAAAACAATTCAACTAAGAAAAAGTTTTCATGATAGCAATGAATTACTAAGAATAAAACATAACATAAATACTGGAATGGCAAATGTATGACCAGCACTTCTAACAGTTTGGGGATAGAATATCACACAAAGTTCAATTATGTCTTGAACATAGACAGTGTCCATGGCACTTACTGGTGGCAGGTATCACTTGTGGGACTGAGATACTACTATTTCCTTGATATCCACCCTGTAGGCCTGGACAGAATCATGACCCATAGGATGCAGAAGTCCATTTGTATAGTATGCTGATGGAAATATTTTGCTACTATATACAAAAGAATAGTTGAAAGACTGCTTTTGTATACCTCTTTTTCTCCTGTGTTTAATGGTTTTCCCTATTTGGTAAGTTCTTTCCATTCTCCTTCATAAAGTTGTGTTCATTTTGATCCTTCTCGAGAATATATTTTAGTAGTCTGTGTAGGGTTGAGTTTGTCATCATGAAATTCTTTAGTTTTGTCATGGAAGTATTTCACTTCTCCATTAAACTTGAAAGAGAGTTTTTCAGGGTATATTAGTCTGGGTTGGAATTTGTTTTCTTGCAAAACTTGAAGTGCTTTTCTCCATTCTCTTCTTGACTTGATGGTTTGTGAAGAGAAATCTGCCATTATTCTGATGGGTTTTCCTTTAAATGTGATCTGTTTCTATTCTCTAGTGGCTTTTAGTATACTATTCCTGTGCTGAATTTGTGGAATCCAGATTATTATATGTCTGGGTGTGGTTTTCATTGGGTTGATGTTATTTGGAGATATATATGCCTCGGCTACCTGTATGTCACATTGTTTACCCATGTTTAGGAAGCTTTCTGCTATTACTTCTGTTCATATTCTTTCTATATCATTTGTATTGACTCTTTTCTCGCTGATGTCTATTAGTCTCACGTTGTTCATCTTTGCATTATCTTTCAGTTATTGAATTATTTTTTTCCTGCATCCTAATTCTCTTTAAGAGATCTTTTCTTTTCTTACCTTTTCATTAGCTGCAATGGTGTCTTCAAGGTCTGAAAGTCTATTTTCACTTTCATTCAAATAGTTTTGTCAGCTTGTGATCGAGGTTTTAATTTCCTATATAACACTTGAACCTGCCCTATGCATTCTATTTTCTTTTCCTATATTGCTCATTCATGGATTCCATCATTTTTCTCTTTGCCTCTAGTTTTTATCAGTGTCTTCTTTAGGAGCATGTAGCACTTCTTTCATTATATTTATCATTTCATTTTTTAATTCCAAAATTAATTCTGATTTGAATTAATTTTGGAAGTAAAAAATGCAGTTGTTTCTTTACTTCAGACACTACTATTACGGAGATTTCAGGTGTGTGATTTCTAATTTCTTCTATGCTATTGTCTCCTGTATTTTTTCTGTGTGGGCTCAGGGCCTGAGAGTGTATTTTTCTCCTTCTTTTTGTCATTTTGTATAGCACAGTCTTCTGACCTTGGGTGTAGCATTTTGGTGGAATTCTTTCCTTAGCACCAGGTCCAGATATACCAAGTTCAAACTCAACTGGGCGGGTGTGACTTGGGTCTGGCTGCTGAGCTCCACTTCTTCCTGCTGCAGGCCTTGGAGGTGAACTTGCTGTGCCACTCTGGCAAGATGTTCTGCTCCTGAATCAACTGTGTAGATCTTGCCTCTATCCTCTCTGCAAGGAGTCCTGCCGCAGGGTTCCACATCAGACATGCCACGCCTGGGCTTTGGATTGAATGAGGATCCGACAGGCATTTCTTTTATTTATCTCTTTGTCTCTGCAGCAGCTTCCTTGTTCTTCCTCTTCAGAAGGATTAACTTATCTTTTCCAGGGATTTTCAATTGTTTCCAGATATTGGGTAAAATAAAGACTAAGGACACCATGATTTTCAAAGATTCCTCACCTTTCACATTTATCCTTTATTTTACAAATGTTTTGTTCATCATCATATAGATACAGATTATAAGTCATTGTGTGCCTACTTTTGCATTCATGCTTCACCTACTTTTCCTCTTATTGGAAATGTCCTCAGTGTCAGTAACTCAGCTCTCGATACTGCATGTTCCTCCTTGAGATTTAGTGAATTCTTAATTATGAAGGCAATTTTCTGAACGTATTCTCGGTGTATTTCTTTGTGGTGAAGTGGTGAATCTCTCATCTGTGCTGCTTTCAGCAGCTGTGTAAATACAGCTGGAAAGTTGAAAGTGGACAGAGTCGATTGTAAATAGGTTTCCTTCCCCTTATGTGTTTTGGAATGCTGTTCTGAGAACCACAGACCATGAATTTCATTTGAGCCTCCTCCATGACTGCAACTTTCATACACATATTTAAGTGACTTTCTGTTTGGACAAAGGCTTACTTTTGGTAGGATTTAACTTCTTTAGCTTGAGGTTCTGTCCTTATACAATATCTTCTATTGCATAATAGCTTAACTCTGATAGCAAACACAAGCATTTGAATCTTAACTCTTCTACATATTTTGTGTAAGAGGGATGTTTTAGTTTAGTAGAGCTGCCATAAAATGCCACAGAGTAAGTGACTTAGACAGTAGATATGTACTCCTTGCATGTCTGGATGCTGGAAGCGGAAGATCCAGATGTCTTCCTATTTGGTTCCTCTGAAGATGCTCTCCTGGGCCTGTGCATGGTTCTCTGCATGCTGTGTTCTAATCTTTTCTTCTTAAAAGGACATGAGCCACTTCAGATGAAAATACCACTTCATTTTACTTTAATTATCTCTTTAGTAACCTTTCCTCCAATCATTATACAAGGTACCAGGCATATAAATCTGAGGGCTTCATAAATTTGTGAGGAAAGGGAAGAAAGTGTAAGAAGGAAGGAGGGATGGCAAGATAGCTGAACAGACTAAGCATCTGCCTAGTCAAGCACAGGGATCAGGGTATGATCCCTGGCACTCCATGCTACGCCAGCCCTGCCCCTGGGTACAGTGAGTACACGACTGAGTCTGGGCATGATGGCACATGCCTGTGAGCCTAGTGCTGGGCAGTCTGAAAACAGGAGGGACCAGTATGAGTCCAAGCTGGGTAGTGAGGCCTTGTGCCAAATGCATTAAAAACAAAACAAAAAGAAGGAACAAAAGAAAGTGAAAGAAAAAAGAGAGTGAGAAAGAAAGAAGAAAGAAAGAAAGGAAAGAAAGAAAGAAAGAAAGAAAGAAAGAAAGAAAGGAAGGAAGTGGTAAGAAAACTACTTTGGGCCAGCTGTTAGAACACTAAATGTGTAGCTTTACACTCAACAGGTGTTGAGGGCCTCGGCATGAGCCGCTCCCAAAAGATGGCGCCAGCTTCCTGCTTCCGGGTCGTCCTGCTGCGAAAAACAACTTAGCTGTAATCTGCTTTTGCCTGGCAACCGATGTAGTAACCAATCAGATTTGACTGTGTGAGCGATGGTGATTGGTGGGCGAAATGCTATATATGAGGGAAGCGCGGGCTGGAGGGGGAGAAGAGGCAGAGATGTAAAGGGTGGAGGATCTTGTTAGATCCTGGCTGCTGTACCGAATAAACGTTTACAAGCTTTAGTCCGGCGTTCAAGCCTTTGTGTCGCGGCGTCGGACAAACAGGTACGAGAACTCACTTGCTGTGCATCACCCACTTCTCTACTTTCGCTATACTTTCCATTTTAGGAAGGGCCATTGCAATTCAAATAGTCATAAAGCTCAAAACCTGGAGCCATATTATATGTGTTTCTTCTACTAATGCCCTGTGCTTTAGGAAGACCACAGTGAGTCTGGTAATCCTATTCTATAATTAACATGACTCTTCCCCCTCTTCTTTCCCATGAACCTACCTTGACATGGGCCATAGAGGCATAGAAACCAGAACAATATCAGGCTTTCATAATGGAGAAGAAAAAGGTTGATGTACTTTTAGGTAAGCAACTAATATCATCTACCATGGCCTGTTTCCTCATGAAATCTCTGATCTAGTACTAAAGGTAGAAAAAACAAAATCTAAGTTATGATTCAGTATATACCAACAAGTATAGCAGTCTGGACAGGGAGAACTTTCAACAGAAATCAGATTGAGGGTTTTAAGGTTCTTAAAAGGAAGGTACTTAAACCAAAATTTTTCTTCAGGGCTGTTATGGTCTGTGTCTAGTTGTCCCCCAAAGCCTCACATAGGTCATGGGGCAGACACTGCTGGAAGAGCAGCAGGTGGCTTGAGGGGCGTGGTCAGAGGACCAGGGCATAGCTTGAGGGGGCAGGGCCAAAGAGGTGCCAACCGTTAAACTTACAGCACCCACTGTCAGACACCCTCCTGTCCTAGGCGGCAGGCTCCTGGAGCTATGCAGTAGCTCATCCTGGACACTGCAGCGCCCCAGCATGGGGCAGCAGTGTCTCAAGGTCTTACTATGTAATTCAGGCTACTTTAAACTATGAAACTAATGGGCTAAATAAACCTAAGCTTGTGTGTCTGGTGTCTGCCCCAGCAATGCGAGGACTAACTAAGACAAGGGCCAAGGATTGAACCTAGGGACTTGAATATGCTAAGCTTATGCTTTCACTTGTTTATGTTCTGTATTACTAAACCATAAACTAATTTTTTTAAAAGATAACTGAGGACCAGAATCTTGAAGACAGGGAAAAGGAGCACTTCAGCAGCAAGAGCCATAAATGAAAATGAAGCAGAACTGGGCAACGGTGTGATTCACAGGGGAGCCAAGCGTCATTCATTCAGTCTTGCCAGAGAGAAAGAGGCAAGGCCAGATGGACAGGCCTGCCCAGATCATGAAACACTGTGAGAATTTTATTCTAGAAACGTCTATGATACCTGTTGTTACTTCATATATAATGCTAGTTATATGCCAAACACAGCCTCCAATTTCACAAATACAGCAATATAGCATGACCGTATGAACCCCTTTTGAGACTGAACAGTTATGTCACTTAATCCACAGGCCACATAGAGTTGGTTATAACCACTTTCCCATAAAGCCTTTTGCCTGGAACCTAAGCACATAGAACTTGTAACCCCGAGTGAGGACACTGACTGAAAATGAACAAAGTTACAGAAACATAAACTTCTGTTTCTGTATATGGGATACATTTCTATGCATAGATTCTGTATTTAAGGTATACCCTTTCCTTTTGAGGAAATCATCAAATGAACTATTCTTCAGTATAGTTGACAGATCGCAGACTACAGGGATCAGAATCTGAGTGCAGCTCCTTAATATTTCATACTATTAAGATGTCTCTAGCTGTGAGCCTGGCATCTCAGCTCGTGATCGGTCCTTGTCTCCAGTTCAAATCCCGCACCCCATCATCTTCTTCCATTTGCTAACTCTTGCTCATTTTTTACAAGTTCAGCTTAACCAACACTTCCCTTAGGTAACTTTCCCCGAACGCTGTTTGATTTTAGAAAATACTTGTTTGAGTTGAGAGGGTACCCCATCCAGAATGCTACAAATGTCCTTATAACATTGCACCAGAACTTTGGCTTTGACTGTCTCTGTATTCCCTAACCAGACTCAAATATTATGAAGTGAAGGATTATTGCTACTGTGTTATCCTAATTCAAAGAAAATCTTGATTTTGTTCATGGTCTGTGTCCCTTCCTCCATGCAGTCCACATAACTCAAGGGAAGCTACCTCTATCTCTAGGAAGGACCTGATGGTTTTATTTATTAAAAAAAAAAAAAAAAAACATTGTATTTACTAAGACTCTGGCAATCGCTTTATATAACAAGATATAGCACCCCAGGCCTGCCACTCAACTTGTTTGTCTCAGCTTCAATATGAAGCTGTTTAAAACACAAACTCAAAACCTTCTTTTTACATATGAAATATCTTGGTAAGGGTGCCATTAAACATAGTAATGAACCTGAGACAGTACAAGTAAGAGTTAACAAAAGCTAAACATTGCAGCCTGTACAACATTCATACAAAAAAATAAAATAAAATTAACTATCATTGGTTATACAATTTTTCTGACTGGTTAAAACTTAACAGTATAAAACATGCATTTTGGAATCTTTAGCTATTAAGTTCAAAAAGAGCCAGTGTTTATATGAAACAGTTCCTCTCCAAAGCCACGGCACAGTCAAAAATTAATTCAAATGACTTAACACATTCTAAAGCTAAAAAAACATTCAGTTTTGGTTGACGTAGAGGTGTAAACAGAACTTTGGGGTTTTCTCCTGCTGCAAAGGGCTATTTCTCTGGTTCACTCAAAGCAGCAGATGACAAAGTCTACAGATGCTGTTAAGCTCAATAAAGGGCAAGAGGACTTGTACCCAGCTCTGACCTCCCCAGGAAGCAGGGCTGCTGTGTCCATAGCAGTAGGAGGTGTGAGGACCAAAGACACACTATTCTGTTAGCTAAAGATATAGTAAGCTACCCCTCCCTCCACCCTAAAAGTTTCTTCCTGGGATAAATAAAAAGTATAAAGTGGGAAAAATTAAGATACACTTATCTACAGAGTCAGGATTTCAAAATATTAGTGTAATCCCTACTTTAAAAATTGGGCCCAGCGGGATGGCTCAGTGGTCTAAAGCGCCTGCTTGGGAAAACTTGGGTGGCTTCAGGGACTGTGGTTTGATTCCCGGCACCACATGCTGCGCCAGCCCTGCCCTTGGGACGGGCTGAGCCGGCCATAAAAATGAGTGAATAAACAAACAAAGGTTCTGAAACAGGAAATAAAATAAAAAATTCTTTAAAAAAAACATTAACTAGAGTCATCTGGCCATTTCTGATTACATCTATGATGTATCCAGGTTCATTTCTACTGATCACTAGATACTTCTAGTAAAAAATATTAGCTTTCTTCCCAAATGTTTTAACCACAAGTGTGATCACAGTGTGTTATCTCCCAGGTTATCACACAGTGGAGGAGAAAAGGTAGATGTTCAAGCAGCAAGCAACCGTTATGGCTCTTTCACATAGCGGCATAGGCGTGCCTATGGAATAGTCCAGGAACAATTCTAAGAACAAGAAATTCACACATATCAGTAAATTTATTGTAATTTCACAGTTGAAATTTCTTTAGTCATTGCACTTCCCTCACAGGAGAGTCTTGGCTTTTGTTAATGTTACAGTGACTCAGGATTTGAACTAGTAGCCTTCTTTTTCATCTTATTCTGTTTCTTTTTTTTTTTTTTTTTTTTTTTTTTTTTTTTTTTTTTTTTTTTTTTTTTTTTTTTTTTTTTTTTTTGTCTTTTTGAAACAGGGTCTTGTTATGCAGTTAGGCTGGCCTTGAGCTCACTTTTGTAGCCCAAGCTGGTCTCAAACTTGCACCAATCCTCCTGCCTCAGCCTCCCGAGTGCTGGGATTACAGGCGTGAGCCACCACGCCCGGCTCATCTTATTCTGTTTCTTATGCTTCTTTTTCTTTTCTGTTTTTTTCTGGTGATTTTTCTTGTTCTTCACTGTTTTTTTTCTTTTTCTTTTTCGCTCATACCTCTTCAGTATGATCTGAATCTGACCAGAACTCAGATGAAGAAGGTTTATCTTCAGGATACATCTTTCTTTTCTTGGTAACTCCTTTAATGTCCTTTTCCTTCTCAGTTGCATCCTTTGACCTCTTTTTCTTTTTAAAACTATCCTTACTAGTAAGTCTGACTAGTTTCTGTTAGGGAGCTTTCAGAAGATTTATATGAACAGTTCTTTTTCTTTCTCCTTTTTGTTTGCTTCTTTTCCTCACCCTCAGAATCTGAAGAATTGCTGGAAGAATCAGAGCTCCATGAAAAAGAAGATGCATAGCGACCAGATTTCTTTTTTTTTTTTTTTTTTCTTTCTTCTTTCTTTTTGTGTCTTTTTTTTTTTTTTTTTTTTTTTTTTTTTTTTTTTTTTTTTTTTTTTTTTTTTTTTTTTTTTTTTTTTTTTTTTTTTTTTTTTTTTTTTTTTTTTTGATGTGCTCTCATTTCTGCTTAATAGTTTCTCTCTGTGATTTTCTAGTTCTTTCTACCAATTTTCACTCATTTTTTCTTCAAATCCAGCTAAAGACTTAGAGCCTTTCTTTTGCTTTTCTATTTGCTCTTTCACTTCTTCCCAGGTAGGCCTGGGTCAATTCAGATAATCCTGGATGGTTGGCTCTGAAGACTGGGTTGGGCCTCTTGATCTGGCCATTGCTATTGGATTCACATAGGCCACTCGATTGTCCCGTTTCCCCATGGTGCCAGAGAGCTCAGTTAAGACCACGAACGCCAGAGCAGGCTACAGCAGCAGCCAAAACAGGCCTGCTGCTGTTCCTTCTCAGCACTTGATGGTTTTGGTCACTTGCCTTCCCAAAGAATCTTTAGTAATATCTGGACACATATATGATTGTCACAGCGGGAGTCTGCTACTGGCCTGCCATAGGAGGAGAGCAGAGACAGTTAACTACCCTCCAAAGCACAAGACAGCCTTCTCCTCACCTAGTTCCCTTTCCTATCACTAATATATCCAGCCAGAAATGTCAATGTCACTGAAAGATTGACCTATCCTGATAAGTCCATATCTGTGAGACTTTGTTTCTTGACTAGTAATGTTCTGCAGCTGCATATGTACCCATTAGCAATCAGTCAGATAGACGCGAAGGACTGATACTCCATGACTGTAAGATAATGGATAATGAGGCCAGAAAGTTGGACCTTGGTCATAGTGAAGCTAATATGGCTTTTATCCTGTAATGGTGGGAAACCAGGATTAGAAATGAGTTTTAGGAGCAAATGTACATTGTACAATCTGCAGGGTAGATGGGAGGGGCAGAGCACAGCGTTAGAACTCTGAAATAGCTATTGCTACAGTTCCTCAGTGAAGTGCCTGGATGTGAGTGCCTTTTCATCCTTAAGTGGTTGGCCAGTCTCCTCCATCTAGAAGCAACTGGAGAATTTTTCTTGGATAGTTAGATTAGGACATTTTAAGGAATACAAACAGATAAACAGACTTCAATTCTAAGCCAGTTTGCATTCTTAAAAGATCTGAAACTTAAATGTCTGCAGTTACAACAAAGAAAAACTGATATTTAATAAATCCTAGATTTCCATCTTGCATCAGCGCTAGTGTCCATGTGTCCATCCGTGTATGTGCCTCTGTGTGTACGGATTTGCTCGTGTACGTATTTCCAGTTCCTAAGGAACAGATATTCCTAGGGTGGATTTGGGGGTCTTCAATGTGGTGGCACCTGCTGGGTTTCTTCTCCAGCCTGACAATGAGTGGAATATCAAATGTCTTAGTGTGGAGGTGCCCTGTGCTGGCCAGGTGGGGCTGCAGAGGAGAGAAGCTGGCTTGGCCTCCCTCTACCCCACAAGCAGCCTGCTCTGAACTTTTCCCGCAGAACTTCACAGGTAGGTGGACACTGGCCCTGGAGGTGTCAGAGCATTTTGTTGAAATTTGTTTTCTTCCTGTGTTCACAATCATGGTTCTCAGAAAAGATTCTTTCTTTCTTTCTTTCTTTCTCTTTCTTCCTTCCTTCCTTCCTTCCTCCCTCCCTTTCTCTTTTCTTTCTTTCTTTCTTTCTCTTTGATAGAAAATGACAGTTATTGCATTTTAAATTCAGAGAAGCTTTTTAAACACCACACTCTGTGTAGTGTGACAGGGCACTTGTGCTGCAGGGGCCTTTGTAGCTTGAAAGGTGAGCCACAGTCCCTCAATTCGCTCACAGGGAGGTTAATTTATTCTTTTACAATTATGAGCACAAAGTGTTGATTTTTAAAGTTTGCTATTTCTGTATACAGCGAGCTTGAAACTAAAAAAATAAGATAGTTTATAAACATACGTCTAAAAATTGAGTTTTGTAAATTTGCTTTAATGGAACACATGACTAGGGATAAAAGGTGCATAGCAAATTTAGAATTATGATCTTTTATATCTTTTTATTTTTGCAAAGCATTTAATTAGGAAATAATTCCCCTTTCCCAGTAACATCTTACAGCTATCATAAAACAATATCCTGCCTGTTCACAAGAGTTTGACGCAAAATTTTGACCTAGTAGATTACTATGAAGAGACATGTAAATCAAACATTTTAAAAAATCACATGGCAAAGCGATTTTTTCAAAGGTAAAACGCAAGTTTATAAAAGTATATCCTCAGGGGATGACAGAGCGTGAGTAACCCTGTGTCCTGCGGGGCGGGGAAGGCAGCCCGGGTCCTCGCGGCTCGGTCTCAGCGGTCAGGCCAGGCCGCGGCTCTCGCAGAATGCCCGCGCGCGTCCGAGTGTGCGCGCGCCCGAGCGTGCGCGTACCCGCGCGCAGCCTTCCGGGTGCTCCCGGCCGGGCTTCCCCGAGGGCTGCCGCGGGCGCGCGGCCCCGGCCGGCGGGCGGCGCGGGCTCTTTGTGTGCGGCCCCGCGCCGCCGTGGGCACCATTTTCTGCCTAGCTCAGGACAGGCACATAAAAGGGCAGGCGCGGCCCGGCCGCCGCTGTCCTCCTTCCCTCAGATGCCCTCTGCGGCAGGTTTATTATTACAGTACTGGCCGCGCCGCCGCGCCCCACGCCCTGGCCGGCCGCCGGGCCGAGCAGCGCCCTGGCCGCCTCCGCGCCTGGCGCGCCCCCAGGCCGCCTCCGCCGCCTCCTTATTTGTCTGCGGAGCCGCCGCACGTCGAGGCGGAGCGGCCGGCCGCGCGCGGGAGGCAGGCCGGGGTGTGTGCGCCGGGCTCGCTGCTGCCGGGCCGGGCCGGGCCGGGGCGGGGCCGGGCGGCGCGCGGTGCGGGCCGCTTTGTCCCGGCCGCGGGCGCGGGCGCGGGCGCGGGCGGCGGGTGCGGGGCGCGCGTTGGCCGCTCGCCGCCGGGGCCCCGGGCCGCCGATTCCTGCCGAGTAAGCAGTCTGGCTCCTCCGCGGCAGCGCAGAGGCTGCAAGACTGGGGCGCTGGCGCCCGGCCAGCCCCATCAGAATTAGCTCATTGTTCACTAGTACACTAGCGACGGGCGAGGGAGGGAGGCAGGGAGGGGGCGTGAGAGGGAGGAGAGAGAGAGACTGATTTAGAGAAAGAAAGGCACACTCGGGGAGCGCGCAAGGCAGGGAAGCCGTCCCCTCCTTCTTTTCCAAGGCTGCACTTCTTGGAAGTGAAGCCGGCTTGGGTTTTGTTTCCTTCCCCCTCCCCCTCCCCCTCCACCCTTTTCCCCTCCCCCTTCCCCAGCTGTCTTTCTAGCATGATGCCCTTTTTCATCCACATTTGTGTTCCAGGTGTAGAAAGGAAAGAGTGAGCAGGGCGCGGGGCTTTTGTCTGTAAGTATATGCCATTCTCATCCCGGCTGGGAGCGCTGCTTTCTCTTTTGTGTTGATTCTTCCCCGGTGCCCTTAGCTGGACCCTTCAACCCTGCAGAGTTCATGCTTGTTCCCTCTAAATTTTGAAGAGCTGAAGCGTTTTCCTTGGAGAGATTCTGGCATTTTTGGTCCTACTGCATTAAGGCTAGAATGTAACTTCAGCTTTTTTTTTTTTTTTTTTTTCTTTTTTTGCCTCTTTTAAGTGCACAAAAGGGAGAAATGCATTCTTTTGAGAAGGGGTGGGGTTTTGCTTGCTGTGTGATTAATTTTGTTCTGCTTCTAAAGCATTGTTAGGAACTGTTTCGTGTTTCTGCATTAAATGCACTTTGATGTATGCATGCCCCCCGTGTAAGATGAATGTGTGTCCTTCCACCGTCCGCTTGCTTACTCTTTCAGCGCTGCTGCGTCTGGGGGGGTCTCTTCGTGCTTTTGACCATGCAGCACTTTTCTGCATTTTCTTATAAAGCAGTTGAACTTGGGGTGGGAGAGTTTAAAAATAAATGACTGTTTTCTCCCTAGTGTTGAAAATAGCCAGATATGCATTTATATGTTTCTATGCTAACATTGTGGGAAAACTCTTTAAGAGCTTATGCCACCCTTTTTGAGAACTTTTAGTTTTTCCATTCATCTTCATTTTTGTCATAACTTACATTAACAAAAGAGCTGTGTTTTGACGACGTAAAGGTTGAGGGAACATTACTACAGCATGCACATTAATGTTTATTTGGTTTAAAGGGAAGGGCATAATGGTATATATTCTTGACTTTTTTTCCCTGTGTAGATTTTTTTTTTTTTTTTTTAACACGGAAGGTTATGTAATGCAGTGCCATTTCCAAAAATATCCACTCTGAGGCATTACACTACACGGTGGAAGGCTGATTCCTATTCTGCCGTCTTGATTGCAAATATACTGCCAGTAGTATGTCTGGGAACAAAGAGCAGCCAGAAAACAATCTATTTTTATCACTTGTTTCTACTTTTAAGTTGCTAAACCTTTTGAACTCCTGGAAATTAAAGGTGACCCACACCCTAAGAATAGCATTGGACTCTACAGAGCCAGGTGGCAGGGCTTCCTTTGTCCCCTACTGAAACCTATAGACCCCTTGGAAATCTTTCAGAAACTCCACTGGGTGTTGCACCCTGCATGCAACTTAGCCATTGAAGGTACCTGTTTGTCTGTAACCTCTGGAGAGTCAATGTACACTTACTGACCTGCGATGAGGCAATGTGTCTACTGTATTTAAACATATTTTTCAGGTTGGTCTCCCTGTACTGAAGAGAGGGAGAGTGGAAGCCCAAGACTATTAAGATTCTCAAAATGGTAAGAACTGGTCATGAGAGGAAATTCTTAGTAGCTTATCAGTGTTTCTTACACAAAAATATCAGCCACCTTCAACCTCCTGACTCTTCATTGTCCCTACCCCCTCTGACCTTTAAGAGGTTCTATCTCCAGCATGTGGGAGCTTTGCAGTACAGCAGTTTATGTGAAGTGGCTGATGAATTAGACCTTTTGACTTGCTATTGTTTTGAGTACAGAACTAAAATTCCTCTTTAGAATGAAAAATGTTTTAATTTGAACTACAAAAACTGTTTTGTTCTTCAGAGTGACATGAAAGGGGTGACAACATTAGGGCTCAATTAAAACAATGGATCTTCTAGAACAATCGCCAGAACTTATCTAAGACTTGTGAGTGTGTAAACAGTAGTTAAACAGCTATAGTTTATGTTATAGAGAGAAATACATATGAAGATAAAAATTTTTATATTAATGTTCCTTATTATGCAAATGCCTTGGTATTTTTTTTCTGATTTATAACTTGTGAGACATTTAATTATAGAAGTCAATCTCTAAATGAAAGTGTATCTATTCCTCAGAAGGTAGGAATTGAACACTGGATATCTAGAAACTGAAGAAATACGGAGAATACTCATTAAAAGCAGCTGAATAAGTTTCTTAAATTTGTATGAAAATTTTCCTCTTTGGAAAGGTGATCTGAAAACAAAATAATACAAATGTTATAAAACTTTTTACATAACTACAGTGTGTCTAACTGCAAGTGTTTGTATGCTTTTTGAAACACCTCTTTGCTACTTAGAAGGTGTGATTTCTAATTTTAAGCTTTAGTTTTTTTTCTTTATACGAGGGTGGAATTTAGTGAATCAAAATTGAATCTCATGTACTTTGTTTTCTTTGGGAACAGCTCAAGAATAGGCTTCTAAAGAGAAAAATGAATCAGAGGCAATAAATGAATTCAAATTGACTATTATTAAAAGTAAGTTTTTAAAAAGATTTTTGGAGGGCCAGGGATATAGCTCAGTGGCACAGGCACCTGCCTGGCAAGTGCAAGGACCTGAGTTTGATTTCTGGTATCAAAAAAAAAAAAAAAAAATTGTATTTTTTTATGTGAGCCTCACCTTTTATTTCAACAAGTGTGTGTTAAGATTAAATAAAATAGGTCTTGCCTGAACCAATTTGATAATGGTCGAGTTAAGGAACTTAGGCCAGAAAAACAGAAGAGGTAAATATAAAATTACACTAATTGATGGATTTTGTGCAAACAGTTCCTAACTTTACATTAAATTTCTAATTAGCTATTACCAGAGTAACAAGCTGGTAATAAAGTAGACTGTTGGAAAATATCTTTGTTTACTTAATTCTTTTAGAATGACTGGACACATCCCCTTGACTCTTGGTTCTGTATCCCAGAGTACCTCTTACCTATTCTTTGTTACCATAGATAAATGACAAAAAGTATATGTTGCAATTTTTCAGGTGACCATTTGGTTAAACATAAATAGGACCCCTGCCCTTTCCAAAACCAACCCATAGATGAAGATCAGAATAAATATCACTTTCCTGTAGCAGTGAGTGGAGTGGGCCTTGTAGAGCACAAGCAGGTGTGCCAGAGCCTAGAATGAGGGCTGGAACCATTTGGATGCAGAAGAGCACATTAATATTGCCTGTTAATTTTTTATAGTTGCCATTTATGTATGATGACAGAATGGACAATCACAATTTGTTGCTCTTGGAAAGGTTTTTACACATGAAGAATTTTCACAATGTTTTGGTGATTCTTTCATCAAGATGTCAGTCCTTTTTGGCACAAGCCAATTGCCTGAAATGAAACCACTGACAGTTATTGTCTGTGGGTGATTCTAAGTAACTTTCTAGCAATCTTCTTATTCTAGGAACTCTCAGCTCTTAGAATTCCTTGCACATAATATTTTTTCAACAGATCTTAAAGATATCTTGTATTTTATTCTTTTTGGCAAAACAAAATTCTCTTCCCTTGATTAAAACTAGAATTAGTCTATAGTTTCCTATCTGGCTAAGAGTAAGGGCTTGCCCCACATACAAGGGAAACTGCAAAGGTGGCAGATTTAACTCCTGGTCACTTCCAGAATAGATGCAAACATGACTTTTTACTAAAGGTACATTTTCATATACATAATATAAAACAATAAAGGAGATTTAATGTCAGTGTGTTTAAGTTGTTTGATAAAGTGCTCAATCCAGATACAAATTTATGATCAGCTCAGTCCAGTATAGGAAATTAGATGGTAGACTCCAGAATTCTTCACAGTGATTAGTGTTTAGACTTTTAACACACTCTAAGGTGAAGATATTTCACACAGTTATTTGGAGACATACAGAAATCTTAGACTGCCTTATACATTGTTTCCCAAATCAAACACACACACACACACACGTACACACTAAAAGCAGCCACCTTGTGGGGCTCTGAGGCCTCATCCATCCACATTGTATTCTAGATATGGCCCTTTTGAGTACAACTGCAGGGGGCGCTATTCCCATGGGTTACAGTGTACAAAGGTGGCACTTAGGGCTTGTGCAACCCGAGAATACTGATAAAAGTTTTAGTTTTGAATATAGTATTCTGGGTAATTGACCAGAATATTCATTTCAATATAATTCTCTAATTTTTCAATTTTCTGGTAATGCCCCCTTATTTTTTGCAACTAATAGAATATGCAATTTTATAATTATTGTGATTCTTCAGAAATTGTTTGACATTTGATTTATGTTTAGTTTTGTTCAACTTTACATTTCTAGAGCTATATAGGTATTTTACTTTAAAGTTGCTTAACTCAGGTATACCAGTAGAAAGAAAACATTGCAGAATTAGCAGATTAAGTCTTGATTTTCCACAGATTTTCCCTACATAGTCAGCTTACCTTCCACTGTATGTGTATGTATAAGTATCATAGACTCATGGAGGGAAAAGAGGGGCTCCTTATTGACAAAAACCTAGGAATTAGAACGAATTAAGTTTTCTTTATGTCTGATGATGTGCTTTTAACAAAGACTGAGTTGACTCCATTGTACCATTCATAGAGGTCTGCTTTCTGAGTAGTCTGAAATGGCATTCATGGACTCACAAGAAGACTCTGAATAGTCTGTTAACATAAGGTTCCTTGTTTAAAACAAAGCAAAATCAAAAGTTGTGGTCCCATTGGTAACCTGTGCCATTGGATTTGCAATGTGAATTAACAAATTGCTTTAGTGAGTCTTGATTGTAAAGAGGCTGAAGAGTACCTGGGAGGATAATTTTGTATGGTACTATCTTCTCTTTCACCAGGGAGTCCAAAGCACAGGGAAGGGGAGAACTGGGAATTGTTTGGAGAAGTGGGACAGCAGAGATAGCCCATCTGGGTTTGCCTTAGGCCAGCTTCCTCTTGAGCTATAGAGATAATTCAAGAGAAGGTACTTGAGTAGAAATCCCGGAATAAACAACTACTCAAAGCCATTTTAACTTAAAAGAGCCATTTTACAGCTCTTTTAAACGTAGATACACATCAGATCCTTTTAAATATACTGAAGGAATTCACTGTATTTTAAATCCTAAGATGAGTATCTTTAAAATAAGAAAGTATACTTTTAAAATAATTTGTGAAACTAAGTGAGTAATCCTCAAGTTTGAAATTTGTATATTGAACTATTCTTGTATCTCGTCATTTACAAACCTGACGTCCAGATGTATCAGCCTGACTGCAGCCTATTGGAGGGTAGTGCTGTGGTTTTGGTGGTCTCACATATGTTTTTAGTGCTATTCCTGGAGAGAGGTTCTTAAGGCCATATCCCCACAGCCTAAGTAAAGTAGGACACTGAAATAATTATCTGAATAATGATACCTTAAAAAAACTTTAGATTTTTGTCTGATTCATCATCTTGGTAATTCAAAATGTTACTGGAGTGATGTAGGAGTAGGAAAGATTTACCTGAATCATCTCAATAATTCATGTGCTGTACAAGAAAAGAATAGAGATAAGGAAATCTTACCAGCAAATCCAACTTAAGTATGCCGGGGGAATGAATTGAATATACTTGGCTGATCAAGATATTTTGCAAAATTCCAGTTTTGAACTCTGCTTTGAACTGAAAAACAGATTAATCATTAATCTCAGCCCACTTCTGTAGAAGTTATTCCTAAAAATACCATTTACTGGATGTAAATTTACCTGAGATAGATTTTTTTTTTTTTTTTTTTTTTTTTTTTTTTTTTTTTTTTTTTTTTTTTTTTTTTTTTTTTTTTTTTTTTTTTTTTTTTTTTTTTTTTTTTTTTTTTTTTTTTTTTTGGTACCAAGGAAATGCTTCAAGAACATTTCCTTTCAGTGACTTAAAAACTAGCAGTAGGCTGAGGCAGGAGGATCGGTGTGAGTTTAAGACTAGCCTGAGCTACAAAAGTGAGCTCAAGGCCAGCCTGAGCTGCATAGTGAGACCCTGTCTCAAAAAAAGACAAAAATAAATAAATTAATAAAAATAAAAACTAGTAGTGATCCTGAAGTTGATCTGCTAGTGTACCACAAGTGTTACCATCCCTCATAGCTTGGGTCTTTAGCATTAAATTAGCATGTCTCTTAACTAAAATCTAAATATCAATTCAGTTATTGCTAATAGCAGTGGCACGGTATAAACCTGGATATCATTATTTGTTAGTTGGATTGTATGCATTTCTTTCATTGCCAAATAAAATTATAGGCCCCTAGAGAATTTATAAACTTGATATACAGTGATTAGTATAAAATATTAAATGTATGATTGAAGTTCAGTACATATTTATGTGCATACTAGTGTCTATTACACTAAATGTATTCAGCTTTACTGAGTTAACAATTTTGAAAACCAGAAGTAGCTTACATCCTTAATCTTTTCTTCTAAAGAGATAGAAATGTGAAACAAATTGTAATTTGCACAAGATATTATTTTCCACATTTATTAAAAGGTTAAAAAAAACTTGTTTAAGATGTAAAGTATGGCACTAGCTGAAAGAGAAGCTCGTGATTGCTCACCGTCACCAGTTTTCAGAGCTCTCTGAGTGATAGGGCGGTATGCCAGTCTCTGGGTTTGATCCAGCTCTGGTACTCAAAGCTCACAGCAGCTTATCCTACAGCCATAAAAATCCCCTCCTGAGTCTAGGAGGAGATTTGTTCCCAGTATTGGAAGTTTAACTCTTACGCTTATTTCCAGTATAACCTGATTCAATGATCCCAAGAACACAAAGGAAATGTACTTGAAAATGCTGAAGAGAATGAGAGGAGTTAGCAGTAAGATTATACATCCGTTCTCATTTCAGTTGAGTAGAAAGGGGGAGGGTTGGATATTTTCTCTGTGCTTAGGTCTTCGCATAGGAGAAAGTTCACACTGGGCCTCTAGCCTCAGCAGACTGATACTTTAGTTGTGGAAAGAAAGATGCATAGCAAGCTTATCAAGCAGTACAAGACAATAGAGTCTGGTGCTAAGTGGTAGAATTCAGAAGAATAGTATTGAGGACTGGGGAAAGCTGTGGAAAACTTGTACTAAGGAGGTAGAAATGAAGCTAGAATCAGATATGTAAAGTATATCAACATGAGCGCCTCCTGCCCTGTGGCAGATGTTGGTCACCAGCCTTAGCACTCATTATTTCCCTCCTCAATTAATGTCAAAACTCAATAAAGTGTTCCAGGAAACCATTCAAAATTTGAAATAGAGAGCTGAACTAGTCATTTCTTGAGAGCAAGGTTTTTATTCTTAGGGCTCAGCCCCAGTCCTTAATAGACATTGATTGGGGGAATTTAAGATTGTAGATTTGCCTGAGAGAGAATATTCCAGATAAAAGAAATATATCAGGAAGTGATGCTTATGCCTGCTTCCTCCCTATTTAGGATCTCATTGCTATCAAGGACAGACCTCAAAAAGTAGAGGTAGATGTCAAGGACTTGCTGTGCTAAGTGATAGGAAGCCACTTAGCATGCATCTTAGAGATGCCCTAGGGCTCTTGCTCAGGTTACCTAATTGTCTCAGGGTCTTTGCCTTTTGATTATACCTAATAGAAAAGAATACATATCCTATGCACATTTTCTAGTTAAAGGTACAGTTTATTTTATTGCTATCTCTCACTCCCCTTGGGGTTCCATGGGGTGATGAAAAGAAGGAAGATCTGTGTTTGGCTAGAAGAAACTGGAAAGGAAGAAGGAACATGGTGATCCTCCTCCCATGAAAGTGGCAGCACTTCTGTGGGCAGGTCTTAGATGATCCAATAGCGTTCACCTGGTCACCTAGTGCAGTAATGCTCTGCCATCTTCGCTGAAAGAGGGCACCATGCTCCTTACTGTGAGACAGGCTGGTTGTAAGAATGGACTAGCTCAGCTTCTTTCCCTCTGCCTCTTCCTGACTAGCTAAGTATGCTGATTAAAATGCAAGCCAGCAGCGAACATCATCATAATAAAACTGTTTACAGCCTGAGACTTACAGGCTGTTACTCATGTCATAGTCTACTGACCATCTAAAAGATATTACATCACATGATGCTTAAAAGTTGGAAAAGCCAAGTCCAAGAGAAATTTTCTTCTGGACACAGCACAAAATCTTACCTTAAAAGGCATGAGCCAGAGGCTCACAGCGTGAAATAGTAGGTCTGTCTCCTTCAGCTCTTTCTATGAGTTGGTCTTACCTGAAAACTCTCAATGAAAATGACCTATGTAAGCATTGCTCTTTGAATTTGTTGTTTTCTCCTTCTTTGTGACCCTCAAATAATTTTTTCAGCTACTGTGTTTAGACCTTCATGAATCTAAGTACTGTGGTAAGAGAGTTTTGCCAGGGAGTATATAAAATAATCCTTTATTTGTAGCCATGATGGAATGTATTTTCTTGGAAGGACTGGGTCTTTTGTTCTAACTGTGCCCCAGGATTCCTTCCTTCTATGTCATAACTTACTTTTATAAGGGAATGTACCTCCTGACAAAGAATGGTATTCTTCTAGACTGAATTTAAATGGCAGCTCCTCTATGAAACTCACACCAGCGCAGCAGGCAGGAATATTTCAGCATGTTTTTCTACCCTTGAAAGTTCTGGTCTTGAAACAGGACCACTGATCCCCTAGTAACTGCTCGCCTACACTGGTAGCAGCTGAGGCTGTGATACCTCTTGTTTTTCCTTTTCCTCTGGCAACAGAATGGTAAATTCAGACATGGAAATTTCATCATTAAGGGGTAGAGAAATTATTTGGCATACTCTTCTATACAGTGGAAGGAAATCCTAACCTTACTAACATTTCTCATAAGAGCTTGAAGAGATCCTGTATCTCTGATAAGGTCTGATCTCTGCTTCTCTCCCTAACCAGGATCTGGCCCATCCACAGAGATCAATAAATGCCTAAAGCTTGTGGGATAAATGGCTGAGTCCATGGTCATGGATACCTGAGAATCTGTTTATTTCTAGCCAGAATCAGGTGGCCTACTTTGGGATTTATATCTACTAACAGCTTGGGCCTTTGCAGAGTTGAGACATTTCAGATTATAAATCTTGTGCTTCAGCGAATGAGATGACCATATACTGCTCATAAATTCACTGCTGCAAAGCCCCTCTCATGGAAAATTTCATAAGTCTCAGTGTTAGGGAAGTAAGGGGAAGAGCTAAGTAAAATCTGTGTATCCTATGAATATAAGTCCTAATTTTATGCTACCTTATTTTACATTCTTTCAAGCAAAAAGGTTTTGAGAGAGCCCAGAAAGCTAACTTGATAGTGACTGCTAAAAAAGGACTGTAATTCTAAGGTAGAGCCCCATATTTCCACCCCGGTGTTGGCAGTGGGGTGCTGTAGAGAAGAGGTTAATGGTGTTTATCCAACAAACAACACTTGGTCTCTCAATAATCTAATTGAGGCGGTCATGACAGTAAAGACTGCTCTAGTTTCACAAGGTAATGAAATCCTTTTTTTAAAAATAAAATCATTATCTTTGAATGTTTTCTGACCTAAACTTTTTGCCTTCCAAGTGTTATGATTATGTAGCTGAGAATATTTTAAAGCCCTACAATTTGTAGATTGCTGGTTCAGTGATAATCCGTACTTTGATCCATTGCAATGCATACATACTGTGTTCAAGAAGGAAATGATAATAAGAGAGAGCATGGCCAATGAAAGGAAGGTCTGTTGGACTCTTTTCAGCTGAAGTTGGGAAGGAGAACCATTGATTAGAAGGGAAGGGAGGATAGCTAAAGAGTTGTTGCCAGAAAAATCCTGGGCCAAACTCACCAATGGGTACTTGAAACAAGAGGTAGATTCATAGCATACACAGAGTGTTGGTGTGGCTCCCAGTTCTATGTCTTCATCCCTGCACTCAGATCACCATCAAACACCACTGTCCTTTGATTACTAGGGCAGGTAAGAGCTCTCCTGGCTGGACTGAGTTTGATACAAATCCAGCAGGGAAAAGTACTGACCAGGGAGAAATTTACTAAAGTTGTTTTGTTTAAAATGGATGTAGGCATTTTGAGGACACTTGGACAAAGTTGGGGTCTGAACCTATTTAGAGGAAAGTGTAGAAAATAAGGGAAGGTGCTGGTTCTTTGACAGCTAGCATTCTGGTAGTTAGATGGTAGCTAGGTGAACCATCTAAGATACTTATGAGCTTGATCCCAGTTAGAATTTGATATTAAGTACTTTCTTCACACAGTAGTATTTAATGTCCTTCACTGCATTATCCTGCTGGGAATCACTCAAAAGGCTTACTGGGGCCATGATCTGATGTTGTGCACATTTTCCAGGCAGTTTCTGAGTGTCAGTGTGTCATTGTGCTGTGCCATGTGGGTCTGGTAGCACACAGTTGAGCACTTAGCCTAGTGCCAGCTGCCACATAGGAACTTGGTTGCACCAGCTGAAGAATCACTATTGTGTGGAGAAGTCACCCAAGGGTGAAAAGTATGCAGTATCAAAGAATTTCAATTGTGTATTTAGAATTTGAGAAGATGAATTACATTTAGTAGCCCACCCCTTTACTTAATATACCTATCAGGATTTGGTGATCTAGTTTATAAAAAAATTCTCTTTTTGAAAATATTTTTTCTTTGCACACCTACCTCACAGGGAATATCGAGTAAATATTCTTCAACTAATTGACTGAGTAATTAAGATTATATACCTACCCAATTTAGTTAACATAGTCAAAAATTATTTCATAACTTCTTTGAGCCCTTTCCATATACGTAATTTTGGTTCTTAATTACCTGGTTTTGATTTTTCCAAAGGATGGATACTCTACACCAGAAACAAGCCTCTATTTCTTGCAGCCTTATGCAGTTTTGGGTCTAATTATGCATCATAAAATGCCCTGTGCTCGCATATTTTGTTTAAGTCTTGATAATAGAAATCTTAAATTGTTTTGATCTTGTTATCATGGTCTGAGAGCCAGGTCTTCACATCTTTTCATTTAATCTTTATTAAGACCCTTTTTCTCTTTCATGAGGACTGCTTCTTGAACTTTAATTTTATTATGTGAGGCTTGACTATCTACACTGTCATAATCAATTTAATCAGAGATTCAATTAAATTTGTTCTTTGGCATCATAGAAACAATTTCTCTGATAATTAATGTAATTTTTTTACTAACTGATCAGCTGTTCTTGCAGTGTTTAGTCAAAACTAATGGTACACCATATTTTTTTATTGTGGTTGCATACAATACTATATATGTAATTTGAAAACCAAAAATAACATACTTTATTATTTGCTATTTGGTAACTTTGTAATTGAGTAAAACCAAGAATTGGCTTATTACTCCATCTCCATTTTTCCATTAGTTTACTTAGGATTTCTAGTACATTATAAGTTTCCTAATGTAATCAGGTTAAATTTTTTTGTCCAGAGTTTATCATTCTTAGTAGTTTACTCACTGACTCTCTGGCCTAGGAAGTGTTTATTTGGCTCCTCTTCAATTAAGATCATCTTATATTTTTATGCTTTAGGTTGCTTGTTTATTTTTAGCATCAATAAAAATAAGATTGTAATTTTCCTGAGTAATTTGTTAAATTGACTAGAATTTTGAAAAGCAAGGTTATAGTAAACGTGATTTCAAATGCCTCCCAGAATGCCATGCTAAGTCAGATCATTCATCATTAGGCCATCTCAGAAGGAGCCTTTTTAGAGTTCATTTGGGGGTCATAGTAAAACAGCTTGGTTTTTCAGCAAATGCCCCTTGTAATTGGCTGCTGTGATTCCTAGATATTTGCTGAACATTTCCTTCCAAAAAAAACTGAAAAAAAGACAAAACTGTGATGACCAGTATTACTTGGGATTATATAGCCTTGCGCCCAAGTTGCTACTGTTAAAGCTGGTCATTTCTCAGGAGCTGTGGCACCCCCTGAATGTTAGCAAATCCTTCTGCGGTCTCAGACAGTGTTTTTTTATTTTTTAAGGTAAGTTACATTTGGAGATTGATTATTTACTGGAAACAGCAGAGCAACAAAGAATTTTGAGAAAATCCCTCTTGACAATAAATGTCAGAAGTCTATATAAATTTTATCACAAGAACACTGGAAGGAGATGCTCAGCATCAGGGAGTTTCATGATGACATTCCAGGTGGTTCTGAGGAAACTGCAGAACACATCACTCCTGACAGATGGTTCCGTAAGAAGAGAGACTGACTTTGGAGCCTCTTCTGCTTCTTGGTTGTACAGCATAGGGCCAGTTTCCTGACCACTCTCCCATAATGTTCTCATCTATAAAATAGTGAGGGGGGAGTTGGTCTCTGATTCATCCACTTTCATGTCTGACTCCATTACCATTTCACCCTTGAAAGAAAATGGTAAAGATTAAACTAGTGCAACAGTAAACATGCCTTAAATTTTAAGGAATTATAGGCTGAAAGTGTATGTAGCTCAGTGGTAGAATGCAGAGTTTGTGCTTATTCCCAGCACTGGGAATAACTAGCAAAAAATGTTATGGACTCCGTTTCTACAGAAATGTGTGAGTCCTAGATTTACATATTCTGCCTATGTGTGTTTCAGTAACTCCTCTATGTTTGTCATAGGTGTTTTCTTTTGGGAAAGTATAATTCTGAAGTTTGGATTTCAATAGAAGAAAGACTAAGGGAAAAAGAAAACAAAAATGGGAGGTGAGGTCTCTTGGTGAATATAGTCAGGATTTGAAATGAAGTTCCCAGTTTCCAGTGCTATCTTTTTCATGGTAATTAGAAGACAGGTGACTCCTTGTTCAAGGTACCTTACCTCCTAATTCAGTATTCCTTTTGCACTTACTTTCATAACTCTTGATTCATGTGTTTGTTTGTTGACTCTTAGTCCTGAGACACCTTACCCTTTGGGATTAGAGGCTCCTCCCTTCGGCCTTCTCTGCTTCTGTGGTACTGTCTGATTGAAGTGCTCATCAAAGAAGGCTTTGCTCAGTCAAACCTTTTTCCAGCCAACACTGAACCAAAGGAATGGCAAGTTTTTAATAAACAAACAAACAAACAAAAGTGCTGGTGATATGGCCTGATAGGCCTTGGGTTCACTGCCCAGTAGTGTAACACTTACACACAGCACCAGCACCTCCACCACTACCACCACCAACAGCTTCCTTTACCAGTGGGATTGAAAGCCTGGATGATATATAGGGCCATAGCACATTCATTCTAACTTGTTCTGTTTTTCTTATAGTTGTTCAGTTTTGTGTTACTGTGTTTCTGGTTTTTGTTTTTGTTTTGGCAATTTTCTTATAGAACAGGTTATTGAAACCCTTATAATGGCCCCTTTTTGATCTGAGCACTTAAGGTATGCTTGAACAGATCTGTATGTATTTTCCTTTTCCTTTTTTAAGGTCAGACCTTTTATAAGATAAGCAATAATGTGCTGCAATTGAAACCATTTCCCCTCCAAATTCAGTGGCCTGTTAAGTTGCTATTTGCTATTATATACCAGTCTTCAGTGATGAGAGTAATACATGACAAGCCCTAAACTGAAATGAATTTTGCTAAACGCTAAGGGGTTAATAGCTACCAGCAGGTGCATTACTAGCAAGAGAGGACAGTTCCTTTGGAAGGAGTGCTTTGTGGGAAAGGCAGACTTTCTGGGAAACTTGGTGTTATGCATGTCAACAAGAGGGATCCATTAGAATGTAGACTCGTCTAAGCAATTGGCTATCTCATCATCTACCCAGGCCAGGGAGAACCCAAAGTCCTTTCAGGTAGATGCATCAGTATCATACTAGTATTTGACTGAAGGTTTTAACAAAGAAGTAGAGATTTTAAGCAGTTTTTTGTCCATGCTGGTGAAATTTTTCATACGATTTTAATGAATAGTTCAATGAACTTAGACACAAAGATACAGCAACTTTGGTGACTAGAAATGAGCCTTCTAATAGATTTTTAGAGGGGAAAGCTTGGATTGCATGCCTAAAATTATTCAAACCAGCTAATAAAAGCAAGTCTAGATGTTTCCCATTAGCCTTGGAATATACTTGGAAAAAATCCCGCTACTCCAGATGTCTGGTATTGGAAAGCACTGTGAGAACATTACTCTCAGTTGTAGTGGAGAATGCCATTCTACATTGTGCACTTGTAGTTTGATATGCTGGAACATAACATAGGTAGTACCAATATATGTGTTCTTTCTTTGCCTTTTTCTTTTAAAAGTAGGAAATTATCACAAAATGTAGTATTTCTCATTTTATGGTTGCAGATGAAAACCAGTTTATTTAATGGAATAAGGTGGTCCAGACTTAGAACTCAGATGTGTTAAGTTCTTGTTAAGTTCTTAAGAACTCAGATGTGTACGCTGGTTCCACTTAGGGAGGTAAAAGATTTTATTAACATATTTGTTGAGGTCATGGGGATAAGGAAAAGCTTATGCTGTGCATAAGTGCCTCAGGGGCCTTTCGCTGCTGGCATGTTTAACAAAGGCTATTTTTTCTTTCTGACTTTGTTTTGTTTGTTTTTGCTAAAAAGAGCAAGTATCTAATTTTGCAGCCTCAACTTTCTTACTATACTTGCATCACTGTATAATCTCAAAGCAGAGTTTTAAAGTCAGTTATTTTTCTGTCTGGTTTGGAGAGTCTCTTCTAGGTATAACTTAGGAGATTTGTTTCCAGGCTTTATTCTTGTATGTCTGCTCCTGGCTTACTTTGGACCATTACCAGCTATTTGTACTCTGTATTGTCTTCGTTAGTGACAAGAAACTCTGCCCATGAAGAGTCAAGGTTTGAAGCATTCAGCTTACTTCCGCAAGTCCAGTCCACAGTTTGGCTCTGATTGCTGTACCAGGCTGACCTCCATCCAAGGGAGGGTGCCTTGGCAAAAATCTGAGAATTCCTCGATCAGTGACTCCCTTTTTTGGTGTTTTGGAGTCTTTAGGTGGATTGCTTTGTGCTAAACATGCTCCTATTGGAAAGGAATGAGGGTGGGAGAGAGGAGGAGTTTGCACAACATAAATCTTTGCAGCTGACCTTGGAGGACACCAAGCTCAACTAAGTCAGCTGCTGCGGCGCCTGGTCTTGAATTGTACACCATCAAAGTCCTGAAAACTCACATAATGAACAGGTTTAAATGGTAGTGAAAGAAAGAAGTCAGATTCTGTTCTTAACCTTTTTGACTTGGTCCTGCCTTGACTTGTTTCTCTCCTTGAAAAAATTTGCTGTTATTCTTAGAAATCAAATTCAAATAGACTAGCACCAAACAGAATATTATATTGTAGAACAGAGTGAGTGTGAAAGCTCTTTGTGCCCACAGTTAATTTCACATGTAAACACTTTCATTTTGTTGCCGGTGAGGAGATTTTCATTCCCTTCTCTGCCTAAAAGTCTAGAAATAAAATTCCACAGCTGGAAGGTCCCATGTACTCATTAGTACTCCTCTGAGATGGCTTTATGATGAGTAGAGCAAAGTTAGAGGATTCTACTATGAAAACATTTACTGCTTGCTTCACGCTAGCAAGTCAGAAAGTAAACTATCAGCCAGGTGTGGTGCACACCTCTAATCCCAACAAAAATGAGAGCCTTTGTGGCTCTTCTTGGGAAGCTGAGACAGGAGGATCGCCATAAACTCAAGGCCAACTTAGACTACATGGTGAGAACATGTCTCAGAAAAAAATAAAGAAGGAAAGAATAAAAGAGAAAGAAAAGAGAAGCAAGAAAATAAATTATCAGTCTTTTACCTGCCTGATATGTATACAAGTTGCCTGCCATTAAAATGCAAAGCAAAACGAATGCAAATGGTGTTAGCCAGTCTGTGAGCCGTTGATGCTTTTGGATGTACAGTTGTCTCCTCAGCTCTGTTTCCACATGTCAAGTACTTGTCAGGCAGGAAACTCTGAGTGTTTTGGCTGGTATCCTGGTACAGCAGAGCCACAAAGGCTCTCCTTTTTGCTAGCAGTAGGCATTTCGGGCTGTTGAGCACAATAGTTACGTGTTGTAATGCTTCCTCTGTAATTACCCATTGTTACCACAGCTGGGTGTGTGTGTGTTTAAATTAGGTCAGTGCTTGTTTTATTTCATTCCCAAACCAGAATGTTTGCCAACTTAGGTACTAATATTTTATTTTGCTTTCCAGAATGTGCAGCAATTGCTTACATCATTTGAATGGCCCAGTGTTCTGTACACGTATCTTTTTGTCTTCCATTGGTGGTGTTTATTCCCCTGTATGTCTGCTCTTAAAGCATGTGCTGGATTAGGCAGGTCTCAAAGACTAGACCTTTAAGAGAGACAGCGTTGTGCATCATTTGGCACCATCTAATCTTTGATGTAATGCAGTTCAGAAAAAGAAACAATTCTTGTTCTTTTGTGGTTTCATTTTACATTCTGCTCTCACATGACCAGCAACACCTGGGAGCAGAGTGGCTTTTGAGGAAGTCTTAAAGTGCCACTTCAAAGGGAATATGCAGAAAAGAAGTGTATGTATATGCATATAAATTCTTTCTAAATTATAGTACTAGATCTCACAATGTCCTGGCAATTAGGCAGAATAGAACATGTGGGCACACAGGCACACACACTGTTTAATTGGCAGAGATATTATGAAGTATACTCCTTTGCTACACAAAGAATTAATTATGCAGGTTGGACACCTGCTACCCTTTAGTCTGCTTTCTTAATTGCCAGGGACAGGCTCCTATCCTTGTTAAGTCATAAAAGGACATACATGTGTGTACATTCTTTTAAGATAAAGATAAAGAATAAAATTTACAATTATGGCCATTAACAACCAAGTTGTATGCCATGTCTTTACATTAGATTTCTTTGAAGTTACATTAACCAGATAAGTAAGCAGCATTTATGTGTTGTGGGCTATTTTCACTTGGAATGTATGATCCGGTCTTTGAGGATCATTATTACAGAGCAGTCTTTCCAAAGAAGTACTGAGAAAGGTAGTAAACGAACAGGGGAAACGCAAATTTAGAAACTAGCAATAAATATAATTCAAATTTCATATGCAGCATAATGGCACGATTGGAAACATGTCAAAAGATTTTTAGATTGAATCTATGCAGAAAAAAGTCATGCTATTGGAAAAAATACCAAGGTTTTTAAATGAAACACATGAAAGAATTTAAGTTTTCATATTTCTTCGAACCTTGTTGGACTGGTCTCTAACTTCTCCCACATTTTGTTTTTCTCATTTGGAGTGCTATATGTCAATAATAGTGCATCCCAACTAATAATCATGAGAATCTAATTATCTTTAGCTTAAAAACTGAAATTATTTTTCTCATCCAATAGTAAGAGAGTAAAACAAGAATGAAGAAAGGCATGGCAGCAGGCAAAAATCCTGAGCAGTTTATTCATACTTTGCTTGCTATGAGAGAGTTTTGAAATTTGAATACCAGTCATTAAATATATCTAAGAAAATCATAAAATGTCACCATAAGCTATATTTAAACATATAGTAGGTTTATAAGAAATACATTTGATAGTGATATGTGTATCATGGTTAATGTATTTAAACCAATGTGCTTGTTCCATTGTTTTTAAATCTAAACATTGGTAAGATAAAGGTAGTCTTATAGAACTAAGTGCCTTAACAAATATATTCAGTAACTGGTGTAAACACACTTTCCCAGAAAGTTAAGCAAAACCTTTTAAGTGTTATCCAAATTAAGCCACAGAGGTTTTCTTTGCAATTTTCCTTCTTATATTTTGTACAAATATTTGCATTTCCTTAGACATTAAGGGTGTAGCTTATTTTACTGATTGGCTTACTCCTGGTATAGTATCCTGAAGGATTTTAAGTATTTTATTTAAGCAAAAAAATAATTATTTGTTTTATATATGTAAAACAATTTTAAGTGAATATATGCTACTCTTGTGACATTTGTGGCATCCTTTGGTTTACTGGAATAACCAACTATGTTCAGGTATTTTCCTGTGTATCACCCAGGATACTTGAATTTCTGAGATAAAAACTACTAACAGCAAAGGAAAACTGAGTATAAAAAAAATAATTGGTGTCCATGAGAAACATTAATTTAGAAAAGTCAGTGAATGAATGAATAGAACATGGAGTGAGCACATACTCAGTTTTGGACTGTTGGGTGATGACAGCAAGAGAGAGTAGCCTTACATCCTGGCAACACAGACAGACTCTGGAAAGACACACACCTTATCCCTGATTGCTGACCTGCCTATCGTCAGCACTCAGAACCCTCAATCGCTCAGACCACTGTCAGCTCTTAATATTCTAGAGTAGGGAGGAAATGGAGGGCCTAGCAGCCTGTCAGATCACATTTGTGTTGTTATGTGGCCCTGAAAGGTGCAGTGAGACCCCCTGGCCATAGAGGAGCTCATTATGCCCTAAATTGTCATCTTGCTGGGCTTGCTGACAGCCACCAAGTGCCTTCCCCACTCTGCTTGCTGCCTTTCTATTTCCTTCATGGCTTATACCGCTGACTAGTATGCTTGATACTGTTTGTTGTTTACTTGGTTGATACATTTTCCAGGAGCTGTCATATTTGATGTAACCAATACATTTTTCTCCTTCCCTCCCATTTTTTAAAGTTGTTTTGTTACACTTAAAGTGCACTGTTTTAGTTTGTTAGGACCAAGATAAAGAACCACAGATGAATGATTTAAACAGCAGAAACTTCTTTCTTCCATTCTACAAGCTATAAGTATTTTCCAGCTTGGTTTCTTCTGTGGCATCTCTTACGGGTTCTACGTGACTGTCTTCTCCCAATATTCTCACGTCAACTTCCCTTTGTGTGTATCTGTCCTCATTTCATTTCATTTCATTTCATTTCATTTTCTTTCTTTCTTTCTTTCTTTCTTTCTTTCTTTCTTTCTTTCTCTCTTTTTTTCTCTGTATTTAGGGAAGGGTCCACAGGGTGTTCAGGGTCTCACTATGTAGATTGGACTCATAGTGATCCACCTGTCTTCTGTCTCCCAAGGGCCTGAATAACAGGTGTGCCCCACCATGCCCAATCTCAGTTGCTGCCTTAGTGCACGCCAGGGGTGGGGCCATGCCTGGGGATCATTCCAGCCCCTCCACTCTGCATGCTCTGCAGAAGCAGGTGCTTTAGTCTGCTGAGCTATCAGGCCAGCCTCCTGACTTCCTTTTCAATGGACATTAATCATTTTGAATTAGGGCCTATGCTGTTAGCTTCTTTTTAATTCAATTACTTCTACAATGATCATTTCTTCAAATACAGTCACCTTCTGTGGTACTGATGGTTAGAACTTCACTACATGGATTTTGAGACAACATGCTTCCTCCTCTAAAAGCTACACTTTGAATGTTAAAGTTTTATGGGTTTCTCATGGCCTGCTCTCGCCCTTAAACTTGAGAATACAGAGATGGCAGGAGCTTTATTTACTAAAGAAGCAGAACCTGAAGCAGTGACCTTCACATTGCTGCTATTTCACAAACCTATGGCAAATGGATGCATGGAGGTTGGTAAGAAATTTGGGCTAGAAACTGGCCTTGTGTCCTTGTCAGTAGTAGACCTTCATAGTAGTAGTCTGTAAGATGTCTGGATAGATGTGGCAGAAAACATACATTTAAATCAAGATACCTTTAGATATAAAAGCAGATGTATATTGCTTATAACTCCATTCTCTGCATCCAGTGCCGAGAATGAAATAGGAATTGAGGGCCTTGTGTAAGACCAATGGTTAGACCTGAGTCATCTGAAAGCAAGGATGGTGACTGTCGACACTTCTGTCCTCTGAAGTGCTTACTCTAAGTGACAAAGCACCACAGGTCTAAGAAAAAACAAGGCCATATGGTGGATCATACATATTTTCAATACCTATTGTCTTTTTGCAAACTAACTGTGTCTAAAAAATCAATTGATTAAAATATGCCCTTAAGATACTGTATGTAGGGATCTGCTAAGTCCCTAGAAACCAGCTGACAGGTTTTTAAAATATAACTGAGATTTCTTCTCTGCTTCTACCATTATTGGCTTACATTTCACACATGAAGAAATACAAATGGCAAATAAATGAAAAAATGTTCAGCATCATTGGTTATTCAATAGATGCAAGTTAAAACAATGATGAGATTCCATCTCACCCCAGAAAGAGTGGGTATTATGAAGAAGTCAGCCAATATCAAATGCTGGAGTGACTGTGGGAAAAAAGGAACCCTTCTCCACTATTGATGGGAGTGCAGACCGGTACAACCACTATCGAAATCAGTGTGGAAATGCCTCAAAAAGCTAGGATTAGGAATACCTTTCAGCCCAACTATTTCTCTCCTGGGTATTTTTCCAAGTGAACTGAAAACATACAACAGTGATTTATGTGCACCTATATTTATAATAGTATAATTTGTCATAGCTAAATCTTGGAAATAACCCAAATGCCTATCAACCAATGAATGGATAAAAAAAGATGTGTTATTTTATTATACAGCGGAGTATTACTAAGCTATAAAAAATGAACTGGAGGCTTTTATGTAGGTAAATAGATACAACTAGAGAACTAATAAGTAAATCATGTACACATGTCATATTATCTTGCTAGTGGAAGAACCTGAAAGAATAAATAAAATTAAAAGATACAGTAGAGTCTGTGTAAGAGAAAGAATCTGTTTAATGGGAAGCAAAAGCTGAGATAATAAAAGACAAAAAGCTATACTTAACGATTATATGCAAGCTGGCTTGGATAATTCACACTGCTGATTTCTGCAGTCTATCAAAAGGACAAGTTAATGCTTAAATTTCTTCTTTTTAATTTCTTAAGACTTTTTTTTAAAACCAATTTTACATGTTTATATCTGGCAATCTAAACAACTAATTTGATGATAGCATTATGTTATACAACAGCTATTGTCAGATTCCTTAAAAATATGATTTTGAAGGAGATTAGAAGAGTTTAACACAAAGCCAAAGTGACATTTATTTTTCGTCAGTATGCAATGATTATTTTTGGTTCAAAAACACACAAAAAAGTCTGATTATAGAGGGCACTGGTCAATTTGTAAAATAAATTGTCTCCCAAAAATAAATATGAAATAAGAGAGAAAGTCTCTTTAGCTGTGGATTTGGCATCAAATAGTCATATTCCCAATTCCTTTGTCAAAAATCATTGGCTATTTTTCTTAAGAAAATCTAAGTTTTTGAGAAAACAGTCCTTAGAATAAATGTAATGATACATGAAATCACTGATCTTCTGCCCTACAGGTTATAGGTTGCCATACCAATTAAACTTAGTATTGACACTTGGAAGCCAGAAGCAAAATGCTAGTGCAGTACAGCATATCGCAGAAACATAGAAAAATGTTAATGTTTACTTCACATGTATTTTTTGCACTTTTTTTTGTTTCTAAGAATAACTTCTCGCTAATTTTTCTAATATTTTAAAATTGCTCTAAAGTATGTTTTTTAAAGTGATAATTTTGAGAAGTGATCATTTTATTTCCATTTATATTTTTTGAATTTACAATTGATTACAATTTGGGGTCTCCTATAATTAAACCCAAACTTAGTTGTTATGTGTTATAACTTTGTTAAATGCTTTGAAAAAAAGCTTAGGTATTTTAATTTTTAATTTTGTTTTCTTCACCCATTCCTGGCTAATGGCATAGCTACTTGTCCCAAACAAGGCAGATGGTGTAATTTTTCAGGAAAGAGCTGGGCAGAAGAGAGGGGAAATCAGTAGAAGAGAAAGATGGTTTAGGGCTGGGGAACCACATGGCTCAGAAAACAGACCCCGTCCAAAGTGAAATATAGTGCCAATTCTTGCGGGATGAGCTCTCAAGTATTTAAAACTGAAATGTGGGTGGTGTCTGTGGACTGGTATAATTTTAAGGAAGAGGTGGTAGGCGATTTGCATTCTCAGATAATGCAAGTAGGGAAGGATAGTGAAAAGAAGATAGCTTAGAATCTAGAAAGCTAGTTTGAGTTACAGTCCTAACCTATGCTGACTTCATTGGTTGACCCTTTTGAATTTGAGTTTCTTTAGCTATGTAATGAGACCCGAGCACAGGCTTACCTTCAGGATAAATTAGTATATACAAAACTGCTTTGTAGTTCAGGATGTGCTCTAAGCATTACTGGTGCAGACTAAAGATAGTTGTCATAGTATTCCAAAGAATGAGCAAAGCCACCCACACCTCCTACCTCAGACTTCCTAAACAAATGGATTGATTGAGACATAACAAAACATTATACCTGGCTCAGTGCTTCATATTTCCAAAACCAAAAAAAAAAAAAAAAAAAAAAAAAAAAAAAAAAGTGCTAAATCTATTTGTTAATGTATTGAGGCGTGATTCTTTATTGTTTATTAAATGTGTGCCTTATTTACAAAACTTAGAGAATCAGATCTAGAGGGAATCTTAGCTAATTTCTTCCTGTCTTCAAGCAGGGCTGTATCAAATGTGAATTAGTCTTGACAGATGGTTACTGGATTCTGTTTCAAAAAAAATTTTAAGCAGATTTCACAGTTTTCCTCTCTAAATTCTTTTAGTAATTTAACAATGCTTCTGCCAAGTTCTTTCTTGTAGCTGACCTAAATCTGTATTTGTAATTTTAAGTCTTTTTCCCCACTCCTGTCTTTACTGAGATAGAGAACAGCTGGTCAGAAACCTTATGCTAATAACTGTATATTTAAAGAGGAGTTACTCAGTTTGACTCCTTCCCTCTTTTACCTCCCACCCTCCAGAATTCATCAACTAGTACTCTCTGAGTCATTCATGGCAGTGTCACCCAGCTCCCTGCTCCCATTTCAGATGCTTGGCTGTTTCAGGCATCTGGATACAGTGTGGTGTTAGTGACCACAGGGACCTGGAGAGGATCTAGTAGGCTGCTGTCTTTCTTCCTTTGCTATGTGTAATCTTTGGTGTGCTAATAAATGCACAGAGTAACTCCTAAAGTGTGTGATGGGTATTGGACCCATTTATAGCATAAACATAGAATTTTACAAGAATAATTATCAACACAGGTTTCTTGGAAAGTCAGGCTTCCTAGTGACTGCGTGCACACTGCCAGACCTGCTATTAAGCTGCTTTGTCTGCTAAGGATAATGATAATGTTGGTTTATATCTCTGCTCTGTTGAACTTCATCATGGAAGACATTGAGCTGAAACTCTGAACATATGTGTTATATGTATTTAGAAAAGCACTAACAGTCTGAAATAGTTCAGGGCTTTCTCTAGGGCTCTAACTTACAATCAGGAAATAAATGACCATTGAAAAGAACCAAGTTCGTTATGCTAATCTGATACGGTTCCACAGCAGGTTCTGTTTTTAATCTGAATGCATGTACTTTTATGTCTCTACAGGATCACTTCACAGAACTCTTTGTCTGGGTCAGGCAAGAACCATTTCCAGACAAGGAAATGGAGGGAAGGCTTCCTAAGGTGAGATCCGTGGCTGCCATTTTAATAACACCATTTTCCACTTTGGAAGTATTTGTTTTTCATTTTAATGTTCATCATACATTACTATAAGCTAGCGATATACACCTGAAATTCCAGTATGCTGGGAGCTTCAGACAAGAGGATCACAAGTTTAAGTCCAGCATAGAGACCTTAGCAATTTAGGGAAATCCTGTCTCAAAATGAGAAAGAGCTGAAGATGTAGCTCATTAATATGATACTATAATAATCTTACAAATGACTTCATAACAGGAAGTTCTATGACTCTTAAAATGCACGTTGTCTATTGACAAATACATTGAAAATAAATTTTCAGTTAATCATAAAGTTGGCTTCTCAGATATACATTTTACAGATTTCAAATTTGTTTCATTGTGGTTAAACAAACTCATATTTCACAGCCTAAAAATTAGAAGAAGACAGTTTGAATTGAATGATTTAGAGACCTGAAAAATATGAAATGATGACATTTTGTCTGGATTTCTCATAAGATTATCCATGAAATACAATGAGAAGAACGTTAAGAAATTATATCTTTTACCTCATTTTGGACTTAATTTTTTATGTCAGTATAGTTTTCTGTCACCTTAGTGTGATAATTCTATGTCTTAAGAAAACTCTTTAGATATTCTAGACTGTAGTGCCATTTTTGAAAGAAGCACAGTTTATCAGCTTTTACTGTAAGTATCTTTGGACTTTGCATATTAAGGCAAATACCAATTTGACCTGAAGTTTTACCACCAAACTGCTGATTTTGCTGTTAGTAAAGAGTTCATTGAAAGTAAAATTTCTATTCAAAAATTTCACAGGCAGTGTTTAGCAGTGACAAAATCCTCCCCCAGCTGCTACCGTATTTCAGTATTTAACAAACTGTTTTGCACTAGATGGTATAAAACAGTAGATTCCTATTGCTAATTGTCATGTTAACGTGGTCTTGTCAATTGGTAGTTTGCACAAATAAAAAAAATCCTAAATTTTTAATGTTCCAATATCTGAAGGTCAAGGTTGAAGTCATTGTTGGGAAGGTAGATGAGCAAAATCATTTTGGCCCTAGTCTACACAGAGAGCTGAAATACTAGAGATCCCACAACTGCCACTACTTGCACTTGCAGCAACCACTAGACGTTGTCCCTCCCTCTGTCCCTCCTTCCTTCCCTCTTTCCCTCCCTCCCTCCCTCCTTTACTCTCTGTTTCTTTGTCTGTCTGTCTGTCCGTCCGTCTATCTCTCTCTCGCTTTCCCTCTCTCTTGTGGAGAATTGAACCCAGGACCTTTCACATGCCAACCACACACTCCATCACTGAGCTGAAGCTCCACCCCTTTCAATGAGTGAATGAATAAATGAGTAAATGAATGAATCAATGAATGATACGGTTTTTTCTAGATATTCTGTACTAAGGTAGTTCAAGGCATAATTTCCCCATAGAAGCTGACATAAAACAGAAACATAGTGTTTGGCCATTTTGTTAATTCTTACCCTATTGAGTCATCCAAAGGCCCTCCTTGGTACTGGTGACATCAATGGGATAGGTAGGACCTGTTCCTCAGGGAGATTAATAGTGCTATTTTTTGTACTTGGAAAGCCAGTCCAGGTGCCAGATCCTACTTACATTGAGGCATCCCTCCTCGTGAAGTGAGGAGGGATTGTGGGTTTGTATCTTCTATTTTAAGTTACCTCCTCTCAAAATATGTGACTAGTATTTCAAGTATATTTGTTCTTCAGCAGCTTCCTTCTGCCAAAAACTTATTTTGGCATAATTGTAAAAAAAATAATCTCCGCTTACTCATTCTAACACACATTACTGAGTAGCTGGAAGCTGATCTCCCAGCAGACATTAGAAGGAGAGGTACCTGTCCTGAGCCCCATCAGCTTCACTAATAGATCTATGGGGACCACTGGCCATCTCTGCTGCTTGCCCCATGCCCAGCTCTGAAGATTACTGTAGTTCTCACAGTCTTATAGGAACCATGATGTGCTGGATGATGCAGGAAGGTGTGACTTCTTTTTTCCTTCAAATTTTATAATGTCTGGGCTGGGGAGATAGCTCAGTGGTCTGAGTGCCTGCCTGGACCTGAGTTCGATCCTTCCCTAGACACACACTATGCAGATGCTGAAACTAGATATGGGGGCATGGGGGCACACATCTGTAATCCCAGTGCCGAGGAGGCTGAGACAGGAGGATCACTATGGGTCTGAACTGCATACTGATTCAGTAAATGAATAAAAAGGAAAACAGAAAAGAAAAATATGTAATTTCTGACTTCTGGTAAAACAAGACATTTATCTCCCTTCCTCAAGATACCTCCTTGCCTGCTGCTGAAGCCTTAAGTTCCTTTAGTGGAAGCAGAAAGACTGTTCTTCAAAACAAAGTGGCAGGGCATGCAAGGGAGGAGAGGAAGATGAACATCTAGTAAGCCCAGGGCTCCAGATGGAAGGCGTGCAGCACTGGGCCTTCCCGGGTGCTCCTCTTTGCAGCCTGTGCTTTCTGTGGACCCTTGGGGTCTCACACATCCCCACATAATATCCTACCATAGCCCTTCTATCATCCATTATGTGAACATCTCCCAGAGAGGAAGTTAGCTAAGAGCAGGTTGGGTAGGCACTGGGGTTTTTGTTTTGCTTTTCTTTGCATCTCTGTAGGCTTAAAATCTAATAGAGTACCCAAGCACTCAGGACATGAATAATTTATAAAATGTAGGAGTATATTGGAATCTCAAAAGAAAAAATGGTAAAAAAAAAGAAAAAGTACTACATTCAGGTTTGAAGTACCTTCGTTTACGTTTTGTTCTTTCTACAAAGCACCTCTTCCCCAGCCCCTGCTCTCCAGGTCATTTTGCTATGTCTTTTCCATGGAAGGAAAAAGTCCGTGACTGTGGCACACACCTAGAAAGACCATGTAAGACATGTGCACTTTTAAGCACAGTGAGTCCTGAGGCCAGTGCTATAAGGAGTGGACTTGATGAGGGGAGCTTTGGTGAGCCTTGGAGTGCCTTACGCCTGCTTTTGTGTCCTGTGGACAGCTAGTAGCTGCTGAACTCTTCCTTGAAAGCTGAGTGCATTGACTCCTGCACCGTGCTAGCTGGCTGCTTTGAAGAGGAAGAGTGGGTGACAGCACTTTTCAAAGTGGATTTCTTTTTTTTTAAATTTGAGGATTGGATACCAAAATTTAATGTTGAAATTACTTTCACAACTATAAGCAACTGCCCAATAGTACCTTTCTGGAACATTTATCTAGAATTCTGAATCCTTAACAATTTGTGAATGAAAAATTATATTTTAATTTAATTTTCAGGTTTGGTCCTATTGGTATTAAATGATACAAAAACAGCTTTGAAAATCATAACCTGAGTGGAGCCTTAAAATACACAATGTGTGGGTTTTGTATACATCCCACAAATGTATGATTTCAAGCTCTTAAGACTTTTAAACAAAATTTAGCACGCCAGATGTTTCATATGGAAAATTTATACGGTAAATAAAACTTGTTAAAATCAAATTATCTGCTGCACTTTGTTCAGCCTGAGGCTGCTAACATATATATTTATTCAGTTTTCAGTTGTTTAGAAGTTCATAAATTCTGAATTCTTCTTGAAAATAAATTCAAATGTAATAACTTACAGATCTCAAAGTAAGATCTCTTTAACCCAAGTATTTATATTTAGTTAAACTGATTTATTAACCAGTGTGATCGGGTCATAACCTGTCATCTAAGACAGAAGAGAGAGAGAGGGAGACAGAGCCAAATCCTTTAAAACTACAGGAGGTATTTATTCCCAAGAAAAGTCCAGTAATTAATAATTTAGCTAAAATCCTTGCTTTTAAGTCTCAGCCGTGTGGGTATCTGAGCAGGGCTCACAGTGTTTGTGTGCTAAGTGGGACAGTTGTGCTCCTGGGGCAGTGGGCCTCACGCCCCTGCCTTGTGGCCATTGCTCGTGACAGAGCCGAGCTCTACTGCGGGTGACGTTCTGAAAAGGGTTGTGTAAATTTTAGGAAAGATTGTAGAACATGTAGAAAAGATGTATGCAAATTGTGAGGGAGTTTTAAGTATTTTTGTTACATTTTAGAAAATATATTGTAAACTTTAAAAAATTGTCACTGAGCACCTCTCACCCAGCCTGACTTTGGGCCCAGCCTGGTACCAGCAACTTACCCCAGAAATCCAACTCCCAGGATTGGTGCCTCACACTGGCTGTCCACCACCGCTAGAAAGATGCTCGGTTCCTCTACTGAAAGAAACACAGTTAGTGTGTAATTGCTTCATGCCCCCACAGAGCTAATATTTACATTCAGGTGAGCTACGTTTAATGTGTAAACTATTTACAAAATAGCAGGAGTTCAAGGATAAAAAGTAGGTAGGAGTAGCAATATCTTTAGAATGGTTTCGCAAGTGTGACTCAGTGTGTCTTTTTTGTGTCTCTCCATGTGTGGGTCCCCCTGTTTTGTAGGGAAGCCTTCCTGTCCCAAAGGAGGTGAACCGCAAGAAGAATGAGGACACCCAAGCTGCCTCCCCAACTCCACTGGGCGGCAGTGAGCTCCGCCCCCTACGCATCAGTTACCTCCACTCTTTTTAATCGTAACACCTCCATTTGTATTACATATGGTGTATGGGTATTGATGAGGTCATGGTATCATATATGGGATTTTTTTCTGTGTAAATCATCAAGTATAAGAAGAAACTATGGGACTCTGAGCCCTGCTTTAGAGAATTTACAGTGGACAAATAGGTACCATCAAACCAGTTTTTGATCATTCTGACTCAAGTGAAAACGCTCAGAATTTCACACTGTGAATCCACGTTTACAATCCCTACAGGTGGGCCTTCAGGCCTGGTTCGCTACAACAATGTCTTCCACAACTCAAACTCCCACTGCGCTCATATGACCGGTCCACTACTGCCTTTCCTTCCTTCTCACAGCTCCCGACTGCTTCTTGCAGAGGCTGAGAGTCCCCCCCTTTTTTTTTCATTTAGATGTAACAAGCCTAGTAGCTTATGTTCATCAATTGTCTGTATATCTCTATATTTTATCCATGTACTCTTTTTGATGTATAGAAGTAGTTTGAAACTCATTGTTTCCTTGTGGTAAGTGACCGAGATGCTGCCACAGGACCTGAGACACTGATGAATGGTGCTATTTTGGACTTTCAACATGCTCCTTGGCGAGGTAGCTCTGATGGAGTTATTTTTTATTTCCATGTTCTAAGAAGGTGTTGGTACTCTGTTTCCCTGAATGTTATTCTCTAGACTGGATTGACTTGTTTTCCTTGTGTCTTCAGTGTGGCTTTCTTCCTCAGTGTTGTAGGATGAACATGAATGAATGCTACCAAGAGTGGGAGAGACTGTCGTCTCGTTGGCTGGCACTCACGGGCGTGCAGTCAGGGTAGTGGGAGCAATCACAAAACTGTAATCTTCTTACCAAATCTCTTCCTTCCCATAGCCTCGCCTGCCTGACCTAGAGCAAGAAAAGCAATAATTTAACAGGCATTTTGAGGTGTCTCTTTGGATTCTTTTTGCTTGACCAGATATTTGGGGGAAAAGGGCCCACTCTTTTTAAACAAATACCCTGTAGAAAAAAAACTCCCAAATGCTGGCATTTGAGTAGGGAAAATGAAGATTACACCTTTTCCAAAAATTAGGTTGGAAAAGTGTCTTTACAAAAATAATAAAAAATAATAATAATAAAAGGCAGAGCACTTTTTGGGGCAGTTTTGATAAGCAAGGTATAGATTTTACATTTTTGTCCTTGCTCCCAATGAAGTGGATAAACAAAAATAAAATCAGATAATACCATCTACTCATGGAATGTTGTTGTGTTAGCCAGTCTGAAAGCCCACCTTAATTTTTATATAACTGTCTTTTAGCTCTTCCTTTGACAGAGCAGGTCTCGTTCTGAACTGTTCTGCTTCTGACTGTTAAACACCGATGACGCATGCGCCGCACTTCTCTTCTCGTTTCCCCATGGGCCTGAGTTTCCTGTGCATTCCTCCCAGCCCCTTTGTTAGAATAGGTATATCAGCTGTGTAAATAGAGCAAGAAAACAGTATTCTGCATTCGTGGCATTTATGTAGAGTTGCAGTTGTGTGCTGCTAAAAGTGCAGGCTTTTGTAACAATGTGATCTTTACTGATGCACTCATAAGTACCCAATGTATTTTAGCTATTTTAGTAGTATTTGTTCAATAAATATGCAAGCTGTAAGGTACTTGTCTGACTTGGCTCATTATTGAACAGTCCTACTTTTGAAAACTTTCACTGATTCATGTTAATTTTTGTGTTCCCTGAGGAGTCCCAGAAATCAAGCCAGTAAGCCCATGGGTGAATATGAAAAGAGAATCGGCTCTGTCTGATATGCATTTTCCCTCTTGAGAGTTTTATGAGATTAGGGGCTAGGCAGGGGCTCATTAAGATAGTATTAGCAGAGCTGCCTCCAGCTACAAAGGACAATTAGATCAAGGTCCTTTTGTTTCTAGGCTTTTCTTCCTTTCTGGGCTTTTCCACACATCTGCTCAGTTGTTCTTTCTCACTCTTTACCATGAAGACCTACTTTGTGATGTATTTTCTCCGTGCCAAAAGACACCATACCACACAGCTTCATGAAATTTTTGCGCTCTTACATAGATAAATTTGTAAGAGGACAAAAATGTTCAGATAAAATTTTTAAGTCAAAGACTATTTACCTGTGCCCAGCTACCTGGAACCTAGCAGAAAATAAGATAACATCACCAGAATCAATCTCTGGAGGCCACCTGTGGCCTTGAAGGCTGGCAGTTCAGCAGACTCCAGCTCCCTGAGTGGGGAAACGCTTGTCGGTCCCCTCATCCATCATCAGAGTGAAATTTTCACTTGGATATGCATGTGTTACTGAATTGATTGGCTGGCTGCTGATACTGAGGGTTGACCCGAACAGAACTGAGGAATAGAACATTTTGAGATAAAAGGCAGACAGAGGAAAGTTAATGGTAGCATTGCCCTCATGCTGAGAGCGCAGTCTCTGGAGAGTAGGCATGAGGAGCTCTCCGACCAAGCTCTCTTGGACTTCATTGTACGTAGCAAGAGGGATTTTCAAATGAAGAAGGATGCTGAGGTCAATTTGAAAGTATTGTCCCGTTCAGGTTTTTGAATGTCCTATTTATCCCAACTTGTAATCCTCTGAGAGAAAGTAGCCTTAAGAGTAGAACTAAACCTGAACTGCCTACGAGATAATCCAAAGTTGTTCAACTGAAGAGAAATTTTTAAAATGGAGTTAATATCACCTCTGGATAATCCCATTCAAAGATCCATACTCCTGGGTGTAAGAGAATGCCATGCATTTGGCTACTTTTTAGTCTACAAAATATACTCCTTTCCCATCACTTGTAGCATTATCCCAGCTGATGAGGGAGGTGCACTCCGTCTTCCTGCCATGCTGGAGTGGAACAAATAAGATGATGACAACGGCCATGGGTGTGGCGCAGTCTGGGTTCCTTTATTTCTATTTATAGTGTTTACCTACTGCCACATAACACATTACAACCACATGCTGGATGTGAAACAAACTTTTCATGTCTCAGAGACCATTGGTCAGAAAGGAGCAGGTGAACTGCAGCCACTGCTCAGGCTCTCCAGATTGCAGGAAGATGGCTGCAGGGGCCACAGTGACTTTCAGGCTTGACTGGGATGGGAGAATCTGCTTTGACTGTGGCTCACTTCCAGGGCCGTGGGCAAGGTGCCTCCATTTCTGCATTTGTGGGCTTCTCTACAGAACTGTTTAAGTCTCCTTGTAACTTCCTGAAGAGTGAAGGTGGCCTAGGAGCAAGCCAAAAGGCCTGTGATCTTTCTCCAAACTCAGCATCATTTACCATATTCAGGTTATCAGAAGCAGGTACTAAGTATAGCCCGCACAGGGAGGAAGGAATGAAACTCTACATCCTGGAGGGAGAAGAAAACTTCATGCATATTTTTGCTTAAAATCAACACACTGATCTGATGTTCAAGAACTCAGTGTCACTGATACCAAGGGTTGGATGTAAGAAAAGATTGAGCCAGAATATTAGCTGCTTTTTCAAACTGCAGAAGTTCACAGCCCTTGGAGCTACAGAGACTCAAAGTGTAACAGGAAAGTATGCATGAACTGTGGTATTGGGATTGCACAGGCTTTAATTATTCAAGTGTTACTAACTGTACCAGGAATACTTAGAGAATGGTATTGGAAACTGCTATGGTTTCTGTCTAGTTGTCTCCCCAAAGCCTCATGTAAGTCATGGGGCAGATGTGGCTTGAGGAGCAGCAGGTGGCTTGAGGGGCAGGGCCAGAGGACCAGAGCAGGGCCCAAGGGGCAAGGCCAGAGAGGTGCGAACCAGGAAACTGGCGGCATGTGCTCTGCCCCCACCCCACACCCCAGGCCTATGGCCTCTCTTAGAGATGTGGAGCCCATCATCCTGGACACAGCAGCATCCCAGCCTTTCTTCCAGACCCTGTAGCGTGGGGTGGCAGTGTGATTGAGGCTGCCTCAGCCAGAGAGAGGAGATGTTTGGAGAAGACAGAGGCACTGACCCTCTCTCCTGAGGAAATAAGGCTCCAAGGTCTTGCTATGTAATTCAGGCTGTTTTAAACTAGGAAACCCTCCAGTAACTGTGAGCTAAATAGACCTTTTCTTCCTTCATTTTTAGTGTTGGGTATTTGTCCCAGCAACGAGAGTAACTAATACAGAAGCTATATAGACAAGGAATCTGTAATAAATGTTTTAACTTCTGAGAAAATGTGTGGATTGTTACATAGGACAGCTGCTTCAACCGCTATGACTGACCCTATACTCTACTTTAAACTCACAGGAATCATGAGTGATGATCCTTGTTAAAGGCTGATAGGTACTGAGCAGGGCTAAGATTAGAGAGCTAGCTGAAGCCAGCGTGGGAAACACAAACTGATGGAAGATGGCTTTGTTTTACACCAGAGACATAAATATCATTAAGTAACATTTTGGTAGGCATTTCCAACTAATAATCATAAGCCAGCTATAACTTACAGACTTGTTTTGTTTTTCCTACAATATGTTTTATGGATTTCTTTTCTTTTTTCTTTTTTGGCTTGCTCAAATGCCTTAAGGATAGGTCTGGTAAGGCCTATGGAGCTGGGGATTAAACCTCAGTCCCTGCACCTGACTGGGTTTGCCCTAGCAGGCACTTAAACAACCGAGCTAACCCGCAAACCCCCCTCTTTTATGCAAACATTGATTTCATCACTGATAGTACAAACTGGAAGACTTCACATGAACATGTCAGTGAAAAGTGAAAAGCTACTTGGAGCTCCGTAGCTGGCCCCAGCTTTGGCTGGGGCTTCTCTGTCCTGGATGTCCTGTCACTCTCTCTGTTCTCACACAGTTCACTCATTGACATCACTCACCTGCCTCTGTGGGTGTGGCGGTTTGCAACATGGATCCTCTGTGTGATGCAATTCCACCTACACCTCTGTAGAAATGTGTGCAAATATAAATGTACACATTTATACACCATTGTTATAAATTATAATCTTCCAATATCAGTCTGCTGACAATAAGTCTGGGTCCAAAATAGTCCTTTCCCCACATTATCCTTTTAAAGATAGACCTTGCCCATCTCAAATCTTAATATGGCACACTGTCTTTGTAATGACACCAAAACTCCAGATATAGCAAACAGTAACTCTCTAGTGATTAAATATAAATCCATGAGCTTTGTCTTTCCCTTCTTATACACATAGTAAAGGTGATTATGTTGTCAATAAACTAGAAATGGGGAGAGTGGGAATATAGCTTAGTGCCTGGCAAGCACGAAGTCCTGAGTTTGATTTCTGGTACAAAAAGGAGTAGAGGGCTGGTGAGATAGCTCAGTGGTCTAAAGCGTCTGCTTAGGCAAGCTGAGGCAAGCTCAGGGACTGCAGTTCAATCCCTGGAACCACATGCAGAGCTAGCCCCATCGCCAGGGCAGGCTGAACTGACCACAAACAACAACAAAGAAAAGACTACAAGAGTAGAAATGGGATGTTTGGACCCATATGTGCATTTTCAGAATTCAAAAAGAAAGGTGAAATGATGGAAATAATGGCAATTTTGGTTTAGCACTCTTTTTTCCCTCCTGATTCTCACAAAGAGTGCCTTGCTTTTGAGGGAAAATCCTGAAAGACAGAGACAATAAGAAAATTGGTAGGAGACACTGAACACTATAATTGGCTTCTTCATGTAATTATAAGCAATTGCTTTCCACTAGTCTCAATATCCATCCTAGGATGCATCTTGAGCTGGAAGAAAATTGAATTGAAACAGCTAGAGTAGCATAGATTTGTAATGCTGATTCTTTTATTTTCTCTCTTCTTACTTGAGACAGGATCTCACTGTGTTTCCTAGAGTAGCCTCAAACTCCTGGGCTTAAGCAACCCTCCTGCTTCAGTGTCCTGGGGAGCTGGGACTATAGTCATGCCATTAAGCCTCACTTACTGACTATTTTTTTTAAATATTATGGCGGGCTCAGCCTGCCCTGGGGGTGGGGCTGGTACAGCATGTGGTGCCTGGGATCAAACTGTGGTCCATGAGCTTGACTAAACTTGCCTAAGCGGGTGCTTTAGACCACTGAGCCATATCACTGGCTCACTTATTGATTCTTAGAAGTGGAATGTAATGTTTTCTGAAGATAGAAAATTTCTACAAAATACATCGAGAGCCAAGGATGGAAAACTTTCATGTAGAATCTTTTAGTTTTGTCTTGCATAGAAATTGTCAAAACTTACTATGTCAAGGCATAGCTTGAGATATTTATTCAATTATAGTCAAGTCTCATATTTTATCCTATAAGATGTTTAAAACATTTTTCATAACTAAAACAAAAACTATGTTCTGCCAAACTTATTAGTAGTCTAGAATCTTTTATAAGGTTTTTTTTAAAATCTTTTTGAGACAGGATCTCACTGTGTAGTTCAGGCTGGCCTTAAGCTCACTTTTGTAGCCCAGGCTGGTCTCGAACTCGCACCAATCCTCCTGCCTCAGCCTCCCAAGTGCTGGGATTACAGGCGTGCGCCACACACCTGGCTTATAAGGTTCTTATGAGTTGTATTTCTGATTTTATTCTAGTTCTTATTTATTCTTCAAAGCCAATCAAGTATGTGTAGATACACACAATTTTGCTAGATGTGTCATATTTGTATCATTTTTTTCTTGCTCTACATGACACTGTATTTATAATCTTGTTTTTATAATTTCAACATCCAACAATTGGATGAGACCTGTATAATTTAGAGTTTTACATTTTTAGTGATAAATTTCATAAGGTATGCTTTTTAGGTCTTAGTGATTTTTACATAATCCTTAAGATAGAACACTGAGCTGAAAAATGAAGTTTGCCTTTTTTCTTACATAAAATGTAAATACAATTTAACTAATTAGCTGTATAATGAAGATTGACCCTGCTCCTGAGGTCTTTTGACAGGTCTTTTCTAGGAATTACTTAAACCTGGGGCTCCAAGATGGATGTAATATATTTAGAGAAATAAGATCCAAATCATTTTGTCAAACAGTATTCTTTTGACAAAAATGTGATCAATCAAAAATGCATTATTTAAAATTTCTAAAGAGTAGACTTTTTAAAAGTGACACTAAGTGTAAGGGTCACAGCACAGGGGCCAACAAGGTAGCTCAGTGATCTAAAGTGCCTGCTTAGGCAAGCTGAGGCAAGCCCAGGGTGGGCTGAGCTGGCTGCAAACACGCACACATACACACACACACACACACACACACACACACACACACACACACGCACACACACACAATTTAGAGGGCTGGCCAGATAACTCAGTGGATGAAAATGTCTACTTAGGCAGATGCAGGAGTTGGAGGGTCGATGCCTGCTGACCAGAAACTGTGCTGACACCACTAGCAGGATTGAGACTGGGTGGGGTGGTGCATGCCTGTAATTTCTGTATGTGGGAGGCTGAAAACAAGAGGATCACTACGAGTCAGATCTACATAGGAGACCCTGTAGACCCTGTACTAAGTACATTAAAAAAAAAAACAAAACAAAGTGTCACAGTACAATAAACAATAATTTGATGAATCACAGGACAGCTCTCTTGGTAAACTTTCCAGAATTTGAGAAAGTGAATTATTCAAGGGATTAGAGAATAAATCTCTCGCTAGTCATGTTCTTTTCAACTTACTACTTTTTTAGTTCATTTTTAACATTAAATTTTTTTTTTTTTTTTTTTTTTTTTTGTCTTTTTGAGACAGGGTCTGGCTACGCAGTTGAGGCTGGTCCTGAGCTCACTTTTGTAGCCCAGGCTGGTCTCGAACTTGCACCGATCCTCCTGCCTCAGCCTCCCGAGTGCTGGGATTACAGGCATGCGCCACCACGCCCGGCTTTAACATTAAATTTATTGATGCAATTTAGATATGTATAATGATCACATTCATTAGGGAATTTGTACCTATATGTAATGTATCTTAGTTTCTCTTTTTTCCCATTCTCTCCACCTGTCTTAAAAAGGGCCTGAGCAAGTTGTCAGGTGACAGAATACCAAAAATATTTGGGTAATAAATTGCAGTACGAATTTCAGCATATGACAGAAGTAATTCAAGGAGTTGAGTTATAGCACTATAATAAAACACTCAGTTTATATAGCTTACACCTATAAAAAAAAACCAAAAAATAGAATTTATACTGATCCAGTGTTTCAAGGAATAAATAATAATAACAATTTGCAAATGCGTTAACTGAAAAATGTTCATCCCATTGAAAAGTGCACTTCTGATAAAATTTCACTTGTTCCTCTATTGCTCTATGTTGCCCTGGTTGGTTTGTTGCCTCTGTTGCTTCTGTTACAGTTATTGTTGTTCTGCCACCATGAATTGCTGCTCTCTGCCATGTACCACTCAGCCTTGGAGCCAGCCAAGTACAGATTAAAACCTCCAGTAACTGCAAGCTAAATAAACCTTTCCTTCCTTCATTTTGGGTGTTGGATATTTGTCCCAGCAAGGAGAGAAGAGGAACTGAGACAGATGGTATCAGAATCCCTGTTCTCCTTCATCTTCCTAAATGTAGAGTGGTATTACAAAAACCTTTCTCAGACAGGTGAGATAACTCAACGGTCTAAAGTGCCTGCTTAAGCAAGCTCATGTATAAAGAAGATACTAAGTATTAAGGACTGAGAAAAAGAAGTGCTAGACTGCCAGATGTACCTATGATACTATGAGATCATCTGCTACCAAACAAAGTCTTCTGCGTATCTCTTCAAATCTTCACCATAGCTCTGCAGGATGAGTTTTACTATTCACAGATTATGGGATGGCAATGTGAATCAATTCTCAGCTTTTTGGCTAAGATCAAGCATAGGACGGAATTGTGAAAGGCTCTAACTCTGACCCTTGTGTGCAACCCTGGATAACAGATGAGTGGAAGGGACTATCACTCACTTAAGGTACCTGAAACCCCAGAAGCCATTTTGGATTATGTACAGGGAAGTTCTAGAGAAGAGAGAGATTGGAGGCTGGATCCCTGATGACCAAAAGTCACCTTACTACTGGACTTCAGAGTTTCTTTCGCAAAAGAAAAATTAATATGCATTTGACCCTGCAATGAGGCCCGATCTGTGAGTGGAACTTCATCCATCAGACTGGCCCGGTGAGGAAAACTGTGATAGAACTCCCTGCAGAGAGGCTGCAGACAACACCCACCCAATTGATCCAGGAGCAGAACATCTTGCCACAATGGCAAAGCAGGTTCACCTACAAGGGCTACAGCAGAAAGAAATACAGCACAGCAGCCAGACCCAAGCCAGACACACCTGGATGAGTTTGAATTCGGTAGATCCAGATCTGGTGCTAAAGTAAGAGCTCTACCAAAGCTCTAAACCAAAGGTCATAAAGCAGAGCTATACAAAATGACACAGAGAAGGAGCAAAATGTGCTTTCAGGCCACTCAGAACAAACGCAGGAGACAAGATCATTGAAGAAATTGGAAATCACACATCTGAAATCTCTGAAACAATAGCCTCTGAAGTAAAGAAATAGCTGCAGAAAGGTATAGAAGAAATCAGATCAGAAATAATTTCTGAAGTGAAAAAAAAATAATAACTATATTAAAAGAAGAACTAAGTGCTTCTGAAGAAGACACTGATAAAAAGAATACAGGAGAATAGAAAAATGATAGAATCCTTGAATGAGCAACATAGGAAAGTAATAGAATGCATGAAGCAGATACAAAGTGCTATACAGGAATTTAAAACCTCAATCACAAGCTGGCAAAATCATGTCAATAAAAGTGAAAACACACTTTCAGACCTTGAAGACACCATTTCAGCTAGTGCAAAGGCAAGAAAAGATCTCTTAAAGACAAGTAGGATGCAGGAAAAAGTAATTCAATATCTGAAGGGTGATGCAAAGATGAACAATATGAGACTAATAGGCATCAGTGATAAAGGAGTTAATACAAATGATATAAAAAATATGAACAGAAGTAATAGCAGAGAACTTCCCAAATATGGTTCAACAATCTGACATTCAGGTAACTGCAGCATATAGAACTGCAAATAACATCAACCCAATGAAAACCACACCAGACATATAATTATCAAGATCCCAGAAATTCAGCACAGGAACAGTATATTAAAAGCTGCTAGAGAAAAGAAACAGATCACACTGAAAAGCAAACCCATTGTAATAACAGCAGATTTCTCTCTAGAAACCATCAATTCAAGACGTGCATGGAGCAAAGTACTTCAAGTCTTACAAGAAAACAAATCTCAATCCAGACTGCTATACTAAAAGCTGCTAGAGAAAAGAAACAGATCACATTTAAAGCAAAACGCTTTAGAATAATGCAGATTTCTCCTCACAAACCATCAAGTCAAGAAGAGCATGTGGCAAAGTAATACAAGTCTTATAAGAAAACAAATTCCAACCCAAACCTATATACTCTGGAAAACTCTCTTTCAAGTTCAAGGGAGAAGTGAAATGCTTCCATGACAGAGAACAACTAAAGAACTTCACGATGACAAAGCCAACTCTACGTAATTTACTAAAAGCTATTCTAGAGAGGGATCAAAATGAGCATAACTCCATGAAGAAGAATAGAAAGAACCCATCAAACAGGGCAAACAGTTAAACACAGAAAAAAAGAGGTATACAACAGCAGTCTTTCAATTATTCTTTTATATACAGTAGCAAAATATTTCCATCAGAATATTCTACAGATGAACTTCTCCTGCACCAAAGCACATAAAACTCCAGATAACATCAACCCAATTAAACCCACACCCAGACATATAATAGTCAAGATCCCAGAAATCCAGCACAGGAACAGCATAATAAAAGACACTAGAGCAAACAGATTATATATATATATATATATATATATATATATATATATATATATATATATATTAGTTTAGAGAAGGATTTACAGGATATTCAGGGTCTCACTACTGGATAGAACTCATAATGATGATTTTTCAGCCTCCCAAGAGGGGCACCACCATGCTTAGTCTCAATTGCTGTCTCAGCATGCCCTGGGGATGGAGCCAGCACAACAGGCCAGGAAATTGAAACCCTGGCTCCTGTGCCTGTTTTCAAGAACTTTAATCTGTGAACTATTTGGCTGATCCTATGATCACATTTAAGGAAAACCCATCAGAACAATGGCAGATTTCTCTTCACAAACCATGAAGTCAAGAAGAGCATGGAACAGAGTGCCTAAAGCACTCAATGAAAACGAATTCTAGCCCAGACTACTATATCCTGCAAAACTCTCTTTCAAGTAGGAGGAAGAAGTGAAATACTTCCACGACAAGGAGGAACTAAAGAATTTCATGATGTCAAAGCCAACCCTACACAGACTACTAAAAATATTTTAGAGAGGGACCAAAATGACCCTAACTCCACAAATGAGAACAGAAAGAACCCACCAAACAGGGCAACCAATTAACACAGGAGAAAAACGGGTAAACAGTAAGTAAAAGACATGTCAATCATAAGTCAATACATTTCAATTATAACCATCAATGTAAATGGACTCAATTCTCTAACTAAAAGAAATAGACTGGCAGAGTGGATAAGGAAGCAAAATTCAACAATATGTTGTACAAAAGAAACACTCATAAGAAACCCATAGGCTAAAAGTTAAAGGATGGAAAACAATACTACATGCTCTAGCACCTCAAAAAAAAAAAAAAAAAAAAAAAAAAAAAAAAAAAAAAAAAAAAAAAAAAAAAAAAAAAAAAGGCAGGGGTAGCAATCGTGTTTGCAGACAGTCTAAACTTCAAACTAAGACTAATCAAACAAAGTAGAGAAAGTCACTACATACTGGTTAGGGGAAAAATTCAAGACGAAGAGGTAACACTCATAAATATATATATATGCACCCAACACAGGAGCACCAAGTTATATAAGACAAATCTTAATGGACATGAAAAATCTAATATCTAATACCACTATCTTAACAGGAGACCTTAACATCCCTTTATCACAAGAAGATAGGTCAAACAGACAAAAAATTAGCAAAGAAGTTGCAGAACAGGATCAGAACTTGGAACACCTGGACTTAGTGAACATGCACAGAGTGTTCTACCCAACCACTTCAGAATACACATTTTTTTCAGCTGTGCGTGGCACATTTTCCAAAATAGACCACATACTAATGCATAGGTCATGCTTAAGTATATGCAAGAAAACAAATTATCTCATGCATATTATCTGACCACAGTGAAATGAAATGGGAAATGAATGAGAAAAGAAACCACAAGAACCCCAGAAATACATGGAAATTAAGCAATACCCTTCTCAGCAATCAGTGGGTTACAGATAAAATTAAACAAGAAATTAAACAGTATCCACAATTTAGTGAAAATTCAAACATAAGCTACCAGAATTTATGACATGCAATGAAAGCAGTTCCTACAAAGAAATTTATAGCTCTGAACTCACACATTTAGAAAACAGAACAGAACAAATAACTACTTTCATGGAACACTTAAACCAAATACAAAACGAAACGCAAAGGAAACCAAAAGCCCAAAGATGGGAAGACATTATCAGCATTAGAGTAGAAATTAACTCAAGCAAGACAAAGAAAAAAATACAAAGAACTAATGAATCAAAAATCTGGTTCTTTGAAAGATTAAACAAAATTGATGAGCCCCTAGCTGGTTCTTAGAAAGATTAAATAAAATTGATGAGCCCCTAGCTAACCTCATGAAAAAGAGAAAAGAAATGACTCAAGAAATAAGGAATGAAAAGGGTGAAATTACTACAGACCCAGCAGTGATTCAGAAGATCATTAATAGCTACTTTAAGAATCTTGACTCTCACAGAATTGAAGACACAGATGAAATGGATAGGTTCCTAGAAAGGTTGAAATTACCAAAACTGAATCAAGAAGATATGAGAGCTCTCAATAACCCAGTAATGATTAATGAAATACAAAATATAATAACAAGCCCAGTGACAAAGAAAAGTCCGAGACTTGATGGATTCACCACTGGATTCTATAAGAAATTTACAGAAGACATAATCTTAATACTCCTTAAACTCTTCAATGAAATTGAAAAGGAAGAAATTCTTCCAAAATCATTCCTAGAGGCAAGTATTACACTCATACCAAAACCAGACAGAGATGTAACTAAAAAAGAGAACCACAGGCCAATTTCTCTCATGAACATAGATGCAAAAGTCCTCAATAAAATCCTCAACACTAGAATACAGCAAATCATCAAGAAGATTATGCACCATGACCAGGTAAGGTTCATCCCAGGGATACAAGGATGGTTCAATATATGCAAATGTATAACTGTAATACACTATATCAATAGAGAAAAGTCAAAAATTACAAATTTTTTTATGTGGACTTTGGCAAAAGCAGAAAGGGCTTTTGACAAAGTCCAACACTCATTCATGATCAGAGTCCTACAGAAACTAGAATAGAGGGCCTCTACCTCAATCTGATAAAAGCCATCTATGACAATCCTACAGCTAACTTAATTCTAAGTAAGGAAAAAATGAAGTCTTTTACTCTCAGACCTTGTACAAGGCAAGGATCACCACTCCTATCCAATATAGTTCTGGAATCATTAGCTACAACCATTAGACAAGAGAGAGAAAAGGAATAGCAATAGGTAAAGAAAAAGTTAAATGATCCTTATTTGCAGATGACATGATAATCTACTTGGAAGACCCAAAAAACTACACCAAAAAGCTACTAGAATTAATACACAAATTCGTAGCATAGCAGGGTACAAAGTCAGCACACAAAAGTCAATAGCATCCCTCTACAGAGATAACAAACACACTGAGGGTGAAATTAGAGAAATAATACCGTTTACAATCGCACCAAAGAATGTGAAATACTTGGCAAACTTGGGAATTAATTTAACTAAAGAAGTAAAACCCTTTTCAATGAAAACTAGAGTACTGTGAAAAAAAGAGATCCTAGAGAATTTCAGAAAATGGAAAGATATTCTCTGCTCCTGGATAGGAAGAACCAACATTGTGAAAATGGCCATACTCCCTAAATTGTTATACAGTCATAATGTAATCCCTATCAAAATACCATCAGCATACCCCACAGACCTGGAGAAATCATTCCTCAAATATATTTGTAACCAAAAAAAAGACCTAGAATTGCAAAGACAATCCTGGGCAACAAAGACAAAGCAGGTGGTATTACAATTCTTGACCTAATGTTATACTACACAGCTACAGTGATAAAACTCAGCATGGTATTGGCAAAAAAATAGACCTGAGGATCAATGGAATATATTAGAAGATTCAGAAGCATATACAAACCCCCTCAACCACCTTATTGTCAACGAAGGGGCCATATATGTTTACTGGAAGATAGCCTCTTTAACAAATGGTGCTGGAAAAACTGGCTCTCCACATACCAAAAACTAAAACGTGACCCAGGTCTATCACCATGCACTAAACTAAAATAAAAATGAATTAAAGATCTAAATATTAAAAGAGAAACCCTAAACCACCTAGAGGAGAAAGACAGAGGAAATCTTAAAGACTTCGGGGTAGGCAAAGAGTTCTTGGATAAAAATCAAAATGCACGTTTACCCCTTGAAAGAATCAATAACTGGGACCTCCTCTGGCTGAGAAGTTTTTTGACCTCAAATGAAATTAACAACAGAGTGAGAAGACAACCTACAAATTTTGAAAAATTTTTAACTGAGAAGTATTCTGACAAAAGTCTTCTATCTAGAATGTATAAAGAAGTAAAAACTGTTAGGGTCCCAAATTCAAAGACCCAATCCAGAAATGGGCACACACTTCTCAGAGAAAGAAATTCAACAATCCTATAAATATATGAAGAAATGCTCCACATTGCTATCCATTTGTGAAAGGCAAATTGAAAGAACACTTAGACACCATCTCACCCCAGAAAGAATGACTATCATAAAGAAATCAACCAACAACAAATGTTGGAGAGACCGTGGGGGAAAAGGAACCCTTCTCCACTGCTCATGGGAATGCACACTGGTGCAACCATTATGGAGAACAGTGTGGAGGATCCTTAAAAAACTAGAACTGGAAATTCCATTCAATCCAGCTATCCCACTACTGGGAATTTTCCCAGAAGAACTGAAAACATCTTATCATAGTGATATCTGTGCACCTATGTTAATAGCAGCACAATTTGTAATAGCCAAATCTTGGAAACAACCAAAATGCCCATCATCTGAAGTATGGTTGAAAAAGATGTGGTATTTGTATACAATGGGATATTACTCAGCTATAAAGAATGATAAACAAGAAGACTTCATGTATAAGCGATGTATCTTGAACATATACTCATAAGAGAAATAAATTGGACCTACATGTGTAAATATCATATAGTATCCCTAGTGTAAGAACCCAAAGAAGAACTAAAAATGGAGAGGTATAACATAGCTGAATGGAAATTAAGGACTTAAAGGTCTAACAACGAAGTGACTGCAAGCAGAAAACATATGAAACATGGCAGGAGCAAAACCATGCACAAGATGAATTAGGTAATGGCCCTAAGAACCACCAAAAGGTTTATCACACTGTGGATAGCAATGTGTAACACTAAAACTATGCATTGAATGCCTGCCATTCTGGTCTTTTAGATGTGTGCTGCTTCTAATGTAATTTCAGTTACTGCTATACTCTCTTTCAAGTAAATGATTGATTTACAAGAAAATAAAAAAATGGTATTAAACGTGAGTAAGAGACTAGGAAAAATACCGAAGCATTGACAGGTTACAATTTTTGTATATGCTTAGATTTCTAAATTCCTGTGTAAAAATGTATATCTGGTTTTATCACATTCTATAGATATTTATTAGAATATCAATGGTTGAAGAGAACCTGTGCTATAACATCCTATAACTCAGTGGTTTCCCAAATTTTCTGTTCAAGGAGATTATGGGGCCACAAAGGAAAGGGATTGAAGACATACAGTGTACCTAAGGAGAGTCACGTAGAGAGAAAACAATCTCTCGGGCTTTCACAGAAAGCAAACTGGTCAAGCAATGGCTATGACTCATCCAGACAGCTGACACTGACAATAGTTCTACAAAGCACTGTACACGGTTTCAGAGTAAATCCTGAGGGGATTTGACTGCCCTCGGGAGATACAAAAGTTACATGTTTTGTTATACAAATCTTGCTTTAACTTGGCCTTAACCATCCAGCAGAGAAGTTTAACCAGGCATAAAATGTAAAGCTAGATTAGTATGCTGAGCTGTAAAAGGCTTAAATAAACAGCTTCCATGATTGCCAGTTCTGCCAATAACCCACTGCCATTATGGAACACTGGATTATGTGTACAACTACTTTCTCTTAGTTCAATGAGAAGAAATATTTGTGTACCAATAATGGCCAGAAATAGCCTGGGCTACAAAAGTGAGCTCAAGGCCAGCCTGAACTGCACAGTGAGACCCTGTCTCAAAAAGACAAATAAAATAAAAATAAATAAAAAAAAGCCGGGCGTGGTGGCTCACGCTTGTAATCCCAGCACTCGGGAGGCTGAGGCAGGAGGATCGGTGCGAGTTCGAGACCAGCCTGGGCTACAAAAGTGAGCTCAAGGCCAGCCTGAACTGCACAGTGAGACCCTGTCTCAAAAAGACAAATAAAATAAAAATAAATAATGGCCAGAAAAATTATCACATCTATACTCTGTGCTCTGTATAACTACTAGGAGAAAACAATATGCATTGTATCAAATACTGGAAATATACTAATGTGTTTTGAAGCTGTCACATTGTTATTTCCTATTAAATGCAATAAAAAAGTGAAAAAATAAACTTCAGTGTAAAAAATACTTAAATTAGAAAAAAGTACTATAATATAGTTATACTACTAATTTTTCTTAGTTTATTAAAGATAAATGTGTGTATTGGTATTGTTTGAACAATAAAATGACCATATCTTATACTCTAAGTAATTAATTTAAAGATTACAATACACAATGTATTAACAATTACTACCTTCCTATTCTCTTGTTTTGCAATTTTTTTTTTCTCTTTAAAATAAAAATGCAAAAGTAAAAAAAAAAAAAGAAAATGATGTGGTGTTTTTATATAATGGAGTATTACTCAGCTACAAAGAATGATAAACTCAAAGCATTCATATATATGTGGATGTAACTTGAACATATACACATAAGTAAAGTAATCCAGATCTACATGTGTAAATATCATATAATGTCTCTAACATAGGAACTCAAAAGAAGAAATAAAAATGGAAATTTATAATATAGTTAAAAGGAAAAGAATTAATTAAACAATAAAGAGAGAGCTAGGAGAAAATTTAGGAAAAACAGTAGGGGCAAAACCATGCTCTTATACACAAAAGGCGGTTAAGCCAATGGTTCTAAAAATCTTTAACAGTTTTTTGAAACTAGCAGGTAATTGGTAGAATTTGCACCCTGGATAACTATATGTGCTGCTATCTGTGAACTAAGAAAAAACACTGAGGAAAGCAATGTGTAAGACTAAAACCATGCCTAGAATACCTATCATTCTGGTCTTCTAACTATGCACTGTTTCTAATGTCATATCAATTAGTGCTATGCTCTGTCTCCAGTAAATGTTTATTTAAAAATTAAAGAGAAAGAAAGAATATGAGTGAAGGAAAAAAAGGCATAGAAGTGTACCACTACAATTTTGTAAATGCTTAAGTTCCTAAATCTCTGTGTGACAATGTGTAATTGCTTCCCCTCCATCTTTTATAGGGATTATAACTTTAGAATATCAATAATTGATGGAAAATACCTGTCTCATGTTATGTCTAAGGCATTTGATATTCAGAAAGGTAATAATGTTAAGCTCAAATGCCTATGTTATAGGAAGTATATTATTAGGCTTCTCTTCCAGAGGGTAAATGATTTAAGTTGGTAGACCAAATAATTAGAGAAAAAGAAGGGATACAAGAATATCCAATATTTTGGCTCTAGCCCTTCAAGGTCAGTGAGGACACAGGACATAAAAGAATCTGTACTGGGGGATGGAGAGATACCTCCGTGGCACAAGGGCTGAACTGGCAAGTCCAAGGTCATGAGTTTGAACCCTGGTCCTGAAAAAAAAAAAATAGAATCTGTACTGTAATGGCCTATAACTCAGTGGAGTCCCAAATTTTCCCTTCACGGCGATTATAAGGCCACAGAGGAAAGTGATCGATTATGTACAGTGTGCCTAAGGAAAGTCACCTAGAAAGAAAACATTCTCTCAGGCTTTCACAGAGAGCAAACTGGTCAAGCAGAGGCTATGATGCATTCAGCTGGCTGACACTGACAACAGTTCTACAAAAAACTGTACATGGTTTCAGGATAAATCTTGAGGAGATCTGACTGACCTTGTCACATACAAAAGTTACGTTCTTTTGTAATATAGGTCTTACTTTATCTTTGTCTTAACCATCCAGCAGAAAAATCTAACCACGATGTGTAAAAAGGAAATCCTTATTAATATGCTGCATTGTAAAAGGCTCAAGTCAACAGCTTCAGATAATGCCAGATGAGATGACAATCCACTACTGTTATGGACTATTGGACTATATATACAGCTACTTTCTGTTTGTGCAATGAAAAGAAAGATCTGTACTAATGATATTTAGACAAGAAATTATGTCTGCATCTTGTACTCTGAACACCTACAATGAAGACCACAATGTATTAATTACTGTAAAAGATAAAAAATGAAAAAAATAATTGAGTTTTCTGTAATCCATAATATCTACCAAAAATAACTCAATCACATAGTTTTTTTTAATCCTAAGTTTGCAACTTAGGTATCTTTTAAATGCACAGAAATGTAAAAGGAAAACTAGAGAAAGGAGAAGTAAATACCATATTATTCGATGATAAAATTATTTTAGAGAAATGAAATTTCAAGTTCAAAGAGAAAAAGAAAAAAATAGCAAATTTCTGAAATTCATAGAAGTATTCTTTTCAAATTCATTTGACTGTATTTGAAATAATGATAGCTTAACTGTTGTCATGGTTTTTAGATTCCACTATATGCCTTTGTTCAAGTATTTCAGCTTTCATTTTAAAACAGAAATACAGCATCCCTCCAAACTATTTAAATTTGTGATGAAAAGCTTTACTGTCCCCTTAGAAGTTGCACAGTGACATGTAGTTTACTAAATTTATTTTAATAGCTATAACAGCAAGAGTTTGAAAATCTCTGGGTAGAGAATAACCTAGGTGCTCAGTGACATCTTCTTTTTCTTTTCTTTTTTATTTTATGGGGGGTGGCTGAGGCTGCCTTAAGGGCTGGTCTGGTAAGATATGTGGAGCTGGGGCACCCATTCCCTGTGCCTGACTGGGCTTGCCCTAGCAGACACTTACACAGCTAAGCTAACCCTCAAGCCATATGCTTATCCAGAAGCACTTCCCATCTAGACACAATGCTTGAATTTTCCCCTATTCTCCCTTGAAGGTCCGTGGCCACTTACCTATTGTAATCCAAGGACTAAGACACCCAGGGAACATGGTGCAGGAGTTTTGTGTTCATTCACTTGTTTGCTTTTAATGGCGAAGGGAAGAACAGGTCCACACTGGCTACTGGTCCTTAACTGCGGTTAAGTTGGCTGGGCCACTAAGGCACTGAGAACACCAGGCCGTAATGGAAGAAGGTCATAAAGGAGATTGGCTGAACATTTAATGGGTCTCCAAGAAATCAGACACTTCTAACAGCCTTCTCCTTCTTCCCTTGCCAAGTCAAATCCTTTTTAGGGAAAATATTCTTTTACTCTGGCTTTGTCCTTGTATCTCTATTCAGTGTACCCAAAAGAGCTGGGTGATGGGCAACACGTATGTGAAAGAGGGACCAAGGTCAGTGAGAGAAATGAGCACATACTCCAGGCTTCAATCTTTAGTCCCTAAGACCCCAGCACCCTTGGAAGAAGGCCTATAACCCAGGAAACAGATTATATATCTAGGATAAAAATGGGAGGTCAGTTTCTATTGCATAGGTCCAGCAGGCGTACTTCTGAACATGGTTACATAGAAGGAATATGGAATTCATCTATTTCTTCACTCAATACACAGTGCCATCTGGTTCATCAAATAGACAACTTTGTGGCCACGTAAAAGTCCTGCAGAAAGAGAATTTTAAGAATGCATTAATTTGTTGATTCCTTCATGTTGAGAAGCTTTAATTATTAGTTGGGCCCTTACTGAGCCCAACACTCCTATTAATTTCCACCAACACATTTGTTCTAGCTGAATCTCAGAGGCGCCACCGAGAGAGCTGCTTTTTTTTTTTTTTTTTTTTTCCATTCAACAACCTCCCCTGGCCTTGCCCTGCTTGCCCTTTTGTTCTCTAGGCTGAGTACCCTCAGCTCCTTTAGCCAGGTTTCCCGGGACCTATTCTCTGGGATTTTTTTCCACTCCTGTAGACTTCTTACAGAAACCCTGTCTGTGATCACCCCAGGTTCTTTTTTTTTAAAAAAAATGGCCTGGAAGTGCCCAGTGGCTCCCACCGAAGGCAGCCTGGGTGCTGCTCTGGTTGTTACATAGTGAGTGGAAGGGAGTGATAAGTCTCGGGTGAGTGTCAGGGCAGCTGCTGCAGAGCCCCATGTGCTACCCTCTGCCTCACGCTTCGGGCAGCCCAACCCTGGGCTGTCAGCTGTCCTTACTGTAGTCCTGCTTTCTGAGAAGAGGGGTGACAGCCACTCATTTCCTTGAAGACCCTAGACACTGTCTATTCTCTCCTTTCCCTGCACCTTGTGGCAGGCTACTACTGGGGATCTGGGAAAGGGGAGAAAGCCAAAAGGCTCCTTAGGCCTCCTTAGGCATTGTCTCTGGGTTGGTTCTTCCAACACCAGGGCTAGTTTCTGCAAGGCAAAGGTTCCCTGCAGAGCTGAGGGACATTGCTTTCTAGGAGACAGGTGTAATTGGAACACACTAATATGTCATTAACAGCTGGGATCTGCTTTGTCAGAGGTGATAATGAGGGAGTAGAGTATTTAATGTGAGTTCTTGTGGTGGAAGAGGATTAGCTCAGAGGGACATTTTTAAAATGTGTGATTGCAGCCCCCAGGAAGAGTGTGAAAAATAGCCACTTGCTCATGGCATGTGTAGGACACTTGACGGGTTGACACATATATCATTTCACATATGGTGCCTCCATAAAGAGATTTATTATCAGGTGTTGACTCACAATTATGGAGGCTGAGAAGTTCTAGACATGTCATCCTCAAGCTGGAGATACAGGAAAGCCAGAGTGTAATTCAAAAGCTTGAGAGTTACCCATGTAGATTCTGTGTCTGTTCTGAAGTTCTGGGACCAGACACACCAAGGACAGAACGATGTTCAAGCAGTGAGGTTCACGGAAGGCGAATCAAGCACTTGCTTTTTGTTCTAGCCAGATTCACACTGGGGAGGTCCATATGGTTACTCCACAACCAGCTCGAATACTATTTTCAACAGAAACATTCAGAGATAATGTCTAATCAGCTATCTGGGCAACCAATAGCCCAATCAAACTGACACATTAAACATATCTCCCTCGCATGGACATTTGATCTCAAGAATACCTATTGTTCTTTTGGCCTATGAACTTAGAGAGTTTTCGTGGTCTTCATGAATGCACTTATAGAATAGGAATTCTTAAACCAAGAGACAAGGTGCCAGTAGTGAGATTTCACACATCAGACATGGGAGGTAAGGGTCAAGCTTGCATGGTGGGGCCTCTGTGGTCTTCTCTGAGCCTGACTTTGAGCTGGCTGATGTCAGCCACTTGCTCCCAGCTAGGAGCCTTGTGCAGAAGCTTTCTCCCCTAGGCCTCACATTTCTAGGGTACATTTATCAACTGGCCGTGTGTAGCCTCTGGCTGGGACTTCTGCCGCCGGACTGTCCCATAAGGCCCGGTGGGCTGGTCTGGGTGACTGTGTGGCTAGGCAGTTGCTCTGTCACCACTTCACATAGGTTTGTCCCAGAGCTGTGTGGCAATCAGAGGTAGATAAAGTCAGGAACAATTACCAGCTGCACACAAAGGAACTACTCAGCCTTGGTTTATTTGGTGAAAAACTCATAGTGATTTTTGAAACACCTTTTACTGGGGAGGGTGTGGAGTTGGTAAGGGAGAGCTTCGAGCTTCTGTATCCCATAAGGCACTTCAAAAGGAGGGGGCATTTGTGTTCTCCTTTTACACATGAGAGAAGATCTATTTTCAGAGCTCACACTGGACTCTACCTCTGATACTGTATTATCTTCATCACCTTCAGCCTTTCTAATCAGCCTGTATCCTCCCTGCCCTGCCTAGAAGGTAGGAGAGGAGCTCTGCCTTGCTGGGTGACTGAGGTGTTTCTTTGATTTCAGCATCAGTCTTACAACTTCCATTTTCATCATCCATGCCTTCTTAGGCCAGTGGACAGGCCCGTCACTTCTACTAGTGAAAAGTCAAGGATAGGACATAATTATGCATCCTAGTCAAGTACAGGGAGCTCAGAAAGAATGAAGAGGTTAGTTCTTTGCATAAACTAAAGAAATAGGAGGCAAAGTTAGAACTTGAGAACGATTGTGGCCCACAAATTTTCCAAATGAGTTGCACATTAGAGTTGCTTAGAGAAACTTTAAAAGAATATCTATGGCCAACTTCACTAGGGAAGAGTCTGGGTATTTATACCTTCCTAAATTTTTCTAAGTGATTCTAGGGCTGTTGTGATTTGAAGTTTTGCAAGGGGAACAATACAATATAGGATACATATTTTACAACATTTATAATGGTTGCCCGAAGAATCATATACAAAAAGTGAATGCAGGAAATCTGTCCATACACTGAAGACCAAAGAATTTAGCCAAATGCCTAGATCCCATGAAAATGTCCTACAGGAGTCCAGCTGAAGACCTAGAGCTCATAACAATGGCTCTAACAAGTATAACTGAGGCCTAGAGCCCACAGCAATGTCTTATGCTGGCCTTTTTGATGGATCTGGACTGGGAAGACCCAGAGGTCAGTGGTGGAAGCTACACAGTCTGTGCCAGCAGATTGAAAGATCTGTGCTGAGGGTGAGGGATCTGAAATAGACCCAGGAAGCAATACTCAAGGTAAGAACCAGAGCTCCCCACAGAAATACCACAGCCATTCTCAGTAAAAGTAAGGTCCCAACCTCCTCTGATAATAAGGAAAGCTGAGTTCCCATCAGGAAAGCCAACACAGTAAGCTTCTCCAGGAGCCTGAGTAGTATACCATCTTCCCCTCAGGAGAAAAGAAGTGATGCTTAAGATGAGACCAGAGCTCCACCGAGATGAACTGTAGCCATTCTCAGTGACAATGAGATCCTGAGCTCCTCCTCCATGGAGACCAGCCAAATTCATCAGGAAAACCAGCACAATAAGGTCCCTGAGAAAAATAGCTGAGAAAAGTCAGCAGCTCCCTAACAGCTTCTCCAGCTTGGCTAACAGCCTCCAACAGCTTCTCTAGTTTTGCCTCTCATGCTGCTGGCAACAGTCCTCAGGTGGGCTGTGTGCTAGTTCAGTGCAGCCGGGTGCAACAAGTTGACCACCAGGTGCCATCCACCACAAGGGCCTACCAGTCCCTTCTCCATATGTGATCCTTTATGTGCAAATCATTATGACAACTGTGTCAGCTACTGAAGGTCAAATATGAGGTGTCCATCCCACTAGAGAACACAGATCATGGCGAATGTGAGAGGAATTTTCTCCTTTCTGCAGGCCTACGTAGGTCTCAACTAGAAATCAGACTAGAAATCAAATGACATCTTGCTTCAGCCCATGGCCCTGTTAGGAAGCAGGTACCCTTTTATCTTGATGTGAGTTAGTGTTCTTATTTGTTGTATGGAGGAATAATATCTGCTTTGTGGGAAAGAGGTACTGTTAGAATGAAAGGCACATCGTGTGTGTTTGTGTGTGTGTGTGTGTGTGTGTGTGTGTGTGTGTGTGTGTGTTGTACATGGGTGATGCACTTTTCTTAGTGCATCAATGATCACCAGTGATCAATGATCAATGACTTTTTGTGATTGATCATAAAAAGACAGTTAAAGGAATAGAGGACATGGGCTGGAAACCCCGTGGCAATCATGAAGTAGACAGCCTGGGAGATGGAGCCTGGGAGAAATTGAAGGTGGTAGAACTTGCCAGGTCAGGAGAAAGGGCAGAAACAGGCTTAAGGCAGTGTTCACTGTAGGCCAGCTGCAGTAGAGTATTCAGAAAATGAGGCAGGAAGACAAGAAGGAAAACAGATTTAGGTTTGTCTCCAAGTTTACCTCTCTACACAAAAGAAGAGAGACAGAAGGCCAAGAGCAAAGGCACCTTCTGCAAGGTGAGGGAGTGGATTGTGGGAAGGGCCTTCCAGGTAGGTGCCAGGATGGTGACTGTTAGTCACCTTTTTTTTTTTTTCTTTGACAGTTGTATGCTCAACACACTTTAAAGGAAGAAATCATTTGCTTTGACACAGTTGCCGAGGTTCAGGGCATAGTTGGCTGGCTCTGCCATTCCTAGGCACATGACAAGGCAGCACATCTCTGTGGAGGACTGTGGCTGAGGAACACAGCTCACTCCATGGCAGTTGAGAGGCAGAGATGGGAGGCTGGGGACAGGATATACCCTTAGTGATCCCCTTCTAAAGTTTCCCTCCTCTCCTACTGGTGCCACCAGCTGGGAGCCAGACTTTCACCATCCAAGCCTCTCGGGGACATTTCAGTTGTATACTGAAGCAATGACTCATGAAGGTGAGTGGCAAGCCTGGTTATTACTCAGATCAGGCTGGTGAGCTGTGAGGACTCAGGCTTGCTGTCTAATCCCTGAAACAAAAAAATCTGAGGAGAGACTCACATCAGCAGGACATCAGCTTCCCTTGGAGCACTGGCAGGAGAAATAGGGTCACAACGTGTAGGTAAGCTGAAGGGGTCACAGAACAGCTCCAAGACAAATCTTCATGAGTGCAATCATCAGTCTTCCACTTGAACCATCTCATGAAGAGCCAATGACATCTGGGTGGAGAAAAAAATCTAACACTGATAGTGGCAGAATATAACAAGAAGGTCAGAAGTGAATCCATAGGTAGACGATAGCTCCAAGTGAACAAAGATAATAGACATATATGAGGTCAAACACACCACAAAGTGAGCTAAACTTGTCTTCTTTGGAGAATCTAACTAGAAATGAGAATAAAAAGATGTAGATGCCTTAACAAAAGTTCAAGCCCGTAGAGTACCAGGCAGAGGAGGTCAAGAAGGGAGATGGGGAATAAAGAAAGGCTCAAGAAGGGCAGGAGAAAATGTCCTTCATCCTATGGATTATTGCAGAAAAATCTAAAGCATACTTTGAGAATGCAAGATTTAATTCTGAGAAGTCAGAGGAACATTAAATAATACACTCATCCTTATTACTATGTTTTGTATGTAGTTTTATGATATTTAATATTAGGCCTTCTTACATTAAAAGTAATCACAAAGAAGTCATTGCCAAAACCTGATTCACAAAACTATTTGACGGAATTCAAGTCCAATTCACGAAATAAAATTGGGAGCAGAGTTGAGTTATTTTAATCTGTAAGAAAATATACATCAAAAAAAAAGAATCACAGCTACCATTTTTCATGATTTTAAAAGTGGTAAAGACTAAAAGATGTACAGAATTTAATGAAGGAAATAAAACTGTCTCAATTTGCACGTGACACTATTGTATTTATAATGTCCATGCATCTCCACTAACTATTCTCCTAACTAATAAATGAGCTTGACAATGGTTCAAAATATAAGAACACTTGATAAAAATCACTTATATATTGTACACTCGTGGTGGGGTCAGTGACACCAAAATTAAAAACAAAATGCCATCTATAGTCACCCAAAATAAAATAACTGTTTAAGTGAAATCTGATGAAACATGTGCAAGAGTTGTATGATGAAAACTGCAAAATGCTGACCAGCAAATCAGAGCTTTTCAGCAGAGAGCCATACTGCACGGTGATGAGACAACTCAGCATAGTAATTATGTCAGTTGTTCCCAAGGCATTACATAAGTTTAACACATCTTTATCAAAATCCCAGTAAGACCGTTGGTACATACAGGTAGAATTATTCTAAAATCTCATAAAGGAGAAGGAACTGAAATGGAATAATTTTTAAAAAAGACTAATGTCAAAATGCTCTACTAAATTTTAAGGTTTATTCTATAACTGCGGCAGCCAATACTATGTATCATTGGGACAAAACGGAGAACCCACAATAGATGTTCATAAATATGCCCAACATATGGATGACAAAAATGAAAAGCCATTACAACAGGGAAAGGAGCCTTTTCAACAAAGGGTGCCAGAGTAATTGGACAAGTATTTAAAAATAAAACCAACGAAAGAGGCTACTTATCTGCTATATTGTGTGACTATTGACTCAAAATGGATCATAGATTCAAGTATAAAATTATACGAATTTTAGAAAAATGCTAAGAGAAACTAGTGGAGGTCCAGGGCTTCAATTTTATACCTACCTTAAAGTAGATCCAAAGGAAAAAAAATGATAATCTGGACTGCATCAAAATCACATTTGGTTTTTGAAGACACGGTTTAGAAGATGAAGGATGACTATAGACCAGGCAACAATATGTGTAAGTCTTGTATTTGAAGCCACGAGTATGTAAGACATATTTTTAAAAACCTCTTAAAGATTATTTATGTATGTATGCACTCTGGTAAGAATGCAAACTGCCTTCCCACCTGCCTCGTACCACGCTGTACTCTTATCAGTGGAGAGGAGCGGATGCCCAGCTTACGACACCTACACCACGCGTGGGCTGTGCAGCTGGATGTCACCTCCTGCTGCTTGTGTAGGTGAAGATGAGGATCTCATTACCGCCACTTTGTGTTGTGTGTAGGAGCGAGGAGGAGCACTTCCTAATGTTTACAAATCATTTGTATCATTTTAGAATTCGCCTGGTTGCCAAAAACAGAGGGATTCCTCTGACTCTCCATGTGTAACACAAGGGGCACAGAAAACACTCGGAGCTGGTTAAAAATTGATTGTAATTTGTTAAAAAATTACAGTGAAACTAACAGATCCATTTGAGTGTTAGGGGAACCCTTAGGTGAAGTACAACCCGGAAGGGGAAGGGGTGAACGATAACCCCAGTGGGGTCTGAGGCGGTGTTCAGACGCGGCTTGGGTCTGTGGGAAAGTCAGGAAATGGGTTTTGTATGGACAGCAGTACTGCAGCAGCCTCTTCTACGGGTGTAACCTTCCTAGTGCAATAAAGGAGCAGGGAAGCAGGGAAACACATGAAAATTGTGCAAGAACGGAACTACATAAAATTATAAATTGCAGAAAGTGCAAGAGGCAGCCCAAGGCACAATTTAAGCCCCAGAAACAAAGTCCTATTGTTTCAGGCCAGACTTATCCTTGAAATGAATATGGGGTGGGGCTGGTTTAAAGATGTGTGTGACTGGGGTGTAGACTGGGGAATGCAAACAGTGGCACGGGAGAGCGGAAAATTGACTGCACTGCTTGTAACAGGAATCAAGATGCAGGAGTGCTCGTACTAGGTTTGGGAGGGGGAAGGGGGATAAAGTTAGGAATGAGAAAAAAAAAAAAAAATGATGCTTTCTAAAGACCAGAGTTTTCAATCTGTAAAACTACAAGCCTAGAGAACTACCCTGTGAATAGCCACCGGTAATCAGAATCTTAATGACACTTGGGAAGAAGGCACATGCCCCACTACTCTAGGATCTACATGGTTGAGGGCAATAGGAAGATTCCTCTACATCTAACCTCTAGCCTCAGGATGAATCTCCTCTTAAAAGGTCCTGACGCTTTATACAAATTCTTCTTCATGCTGTGTTGGGGACTCACTCCTTCCCTATTTTTGACTTTCACCCCATAGGTCCTTGCTTTTCCTCTAGAACCACACAAAACAGTCACTGTAATAGTTTAGGTTTGTTTAATGCTACCTGGTGCTATAGGTATTATTTAGTTTAGTTCCTATGTTAGCTATATTCCTGCCTTTCAGATGAAGAAGTGATAGGCTCAAGAGATTGTGCGGCATTCCCAAGGCAGTATACGGGAAGAGTCAGTATTTGAAACCAGGTCTGAGGGTCAAGCTTTTTTCTCTTAAGCATTTTGTTAGGTTCTATAAACCTGCCTCATAAATCTAACCTGGAATTCTTCTGAGAGTTCTGTAAATTTTGCGAACAAACTCTAGTGTAAGACTTACAGTTTTCTGCCATTAAAATATTGTCACAACTAGCTCTAGAAATTTCTTTCTGAATGTACATTCTTTATGAAAGTATATTCAGATTACATTAAAAATTTCAGACTAGAGACAGCTGAGTGTTCAGGTTGTGTGAACTATTCTGGGTCTACTTATTAATAGATATTTGTTTCATAAACATTTGGTAGGCTTGTGGCACAATTTGGTCTGGGGTTTGCTTTTGCTATATTCTCCTAGAGATTCTATAGGGAGGTAAATAATCTCACCACTTCTATCCTCTCCTAAATGATCTGCTGTTATCATCCACAAACATAAAGCAAAGCATTTCAGAGTCAATGAATGATCACACACTAGCAGGACAGCTAGCAAAAAGTGGTTTTAAAGACAAATTTCCACAAATGAACATAATTTGCCAAGGGATCTGATTATAGTGGAATAAGGGAAGGGTCCAGCCTAAGGCTGTAGCAGATCCTGGCAGGCTCAAAACTGTGACCTTCAGAAGAGTTTCAAGACCTCATCATAGGCCAGGAAGATGGCTCAGTGGTATAAGTATCTGGATGGCAAATGCAAGATCCGGAGTTAGAACCCCAAAGGCCTGAGTGCATGGTCTTGATATTTTCACACCTGCTCCAGATCCATCTTCACCAGGAAGGTTCTGGGACATTTTGTTTCGTACAAGGGCAGCTTTGCTATGTAGAAAGGACTGTTTAGAAATGTATTTTACCTTCTAAAATTCGTATTCCTTTTATTAAAGTCAACAGTTTTTAATAAACTGATTCTTCCTCAGGATTGAAGTTCAATTTACAGAGCGTAGTCTATTTATGAATAGTAATTTTAGCAATTATTCCAATGCCCTTTGAACAATATTTAATCTTACTTAAACTACTTAATTAAATACTCTCACATAACTTACATTACTTTCATAAATTTAACATATTTTATTTCCCTTTAGAGTAATTTGATTGCCTGATTGGTAAACTTTCCCAAATAATAGGTAAGTCACATAAATCTAATAAATTAAGCCCTGAGCATTGTAATCCCCGAATTCTTTAGGTTTCACCATATTGTATTATATGTAATATTATTAGGAGCTTCACCATAAATCTTGGATCTGAATTAATTACCTAATTAGATATTTTAAATTGAAGTTGCACTATCTCTGTAATTTCTAAATATAGAAAAATGAAGCATTAAATGTAGCTTTCTTTGTTAAAAATATTGATATCATTGAGTTTTAATGTTCTAAACTGTTTTTACACTGTTCGCTATTCTGAGATTGAAATTCATTTAATTTTAAGGCAGGTGAGTCCCCTCCCACTTAACCTAGGTTCCAGTGATCAGAGTTCTTGTCCTGTACCTTGACCACACTTACTGGCCTTATTTATTTTTCATTCTGTACACTAAGTGATGGTGCAGCATGTAGCTCCCATCTTCCAATTTAAGCCATTTGCATTACCTATCTCTTCTTATGCAGAAACCTTCAACTCTTCAGTTCTTTCCTAAAGGATCACATGATTGATTCTGTATATAAAAATACAGAAATTTCTTTCTACCCAGGCCTAAAGACCTTTGATCTAGATCTCTGTGTTCCACTCCACTGACTTTCTAGTAGTAGAAATCTTACAATGAATTTTGTGTGTCTCCTGTACGACTTGCAGTCATAGCTGATATAAACATTTTACTTACAAGTTCTTTTAAAAACAGTCCCCCATTTTGGGTCTTTATTTTGGATGCTAACTCTGGCTCTCCTTGCCAGCTTCAAATCATCCTTGAATTTGATAAATTCTCCTTATCTGAGTCATTGATCAAGGCCTTGCCTGGAACAGAAAGCTCTGCAAGGCACTCTGGGAGATTTTTCTTTGGTTTAGAAACCGGCCATCTTCAGGCACCTGCCTGCTCCTGGGGCTCATTTGGAGAGCTTACTGAGGCTTGACGTTTGCTCTTCCCTCCGTAGCCTAAGGGGCTGCCACAGGAATCCTGGGCTATTTAACAAGCTCCCCTAGTGACTCTTAAGCAGCTTTCCTGGCACGGATCCCCAGAGTAGCTTTCAAAACTGCTGCTTCTATTTCTGACTGGACTGTGAGGACAGCAGTGGCTGCTGTTGAGTGCTGTGCTCAGGTCCACCCTTGCACCCTGCTCTACTTCTGAAGTAGAAGATGAAACTGTAGCACGACTTCTCATGACGCAGATGGCCTCTGAGAAATCATCTCCTCTTTCCCCACAGCTCAGGAAAATCCTCTGCAGCTGACGTAAAATTCAGTAGCATTCAATTTTCAGTATATTCCTTTTTTTTTTTCTTTTTCTTTTAAAGAACAAGTCATTTTCTTCCATTTGTGACATTCCTTCCCTGACCATATCTTCTAGTGCTGTCCCCAGGGTCCATGGTTGATTTCTCAGAAATTAGCTGTGATGATTCAATGATTTGTCAGCATTTTCTTATGCATGAATACATTTTCTGTGCTTGAACAACAACAACAAAAACAATGATTACACTGTTTAAAAAAAAAAAAAACAAACCAGTGTGTGTGGTAACTCATACCTATAATCTAGGAACTGTAGGAAGCTGAGGCAGGGGTATCTCAAGATCAAGCCTATCTTGGGTGAATTAATGAAAGCTTGTTTTAAAACAAAAAGGAGCTATAAGGCCAGACATGCTAGTGCTAGCCAGAAAAGCTACTTTTAGAGTCACTGGGGAGGTTTATTAAGTAGCCCACCATTCCTGTGGCAGCCCCTTAGGCTACAGAGGGAACTGCAAAAATCAAGCCTTAGTGAGCTCCCCAGGTGCAGGCAGGTGTGACTTCCCTGAAGACAGATGATTTCTAGACCAAGGATGAGGGCAAGAGTTCCAGTACTCAGGAGGCTGAGGCAGGAAGATCGCTTTGAGTTCAAGGTCAGCATGGAGTACATGGTGAAGTCAAGACCTTTAAACTACATAGGAACATCCTGTCTCAAGAAAACAAAAGAGATGATGTAGGGTAGCTGCAGGGGAGTACAACTGCCCTGAGTTTGGTTCTCAGTACCCCAAACCAAATCAAACCAAACCAAACCAAACCAAACCAAACCGAACCGAACCAAACCAAACCAAACCAAACCAAACCAAACCAGCAAACAAAATACTAAAAAGAATTTGTGTAAAGCTACACACACTAAATTCTTCATAAACAACTCTGGCTGTCTTGGACAGCTGAATAACTGGTTTGGCCTGGGTTTTGTTTTGTTTGTTTGTGTTATTTTTTAAGACAGGATCTCTCAACTGGTCCCACCAGTTCAGGCTAGCCTTGAACTCACTGTGCAGTCCAAGCTGGCCTCATCTCACAGTGATCCTCCTGCCTCAGCTTCCTAAATGTTGGGACTACAGGACTGCATTGTCACACCCAGCATGGCCTGTTTATCTGAGACAAGTTCTTGCTATGCAGTCAGGGTCTGCTATGTAACCAAGGTGGCCTAAACTCAGAATCCTCCTGCCTCAGCTCCCAAGTGCTGGGATTCTGGTTCACCACCCTCCTCAGCAAGTCTGGTCCTTATCCGGCCAGCACCTGGGAAGGACAGGCTTGCATTGGCGGTGCTGCCTGGTCTCCTTGTTGCCTCTGCTGTTCCCTTTGTGTTCCTACCTTGCCAGCGTTTCCACGACCCCAGCCTTTTCTTCCATCTCTGTCCACTCTCACTGCTCTCCTTTTCTATTTTAACTTAGACACTTAGCATCAGAATACATTTTATTTTCCTGGAAAGACTCCTGCAGAACATGGCCCCACCCAAATCCCCCCACATACGGCTAATCCTCCACAAGCAACCAGTCCGAGACTCCTGGCTGAGCATCCCACCTGCTGCATTTGCAGAAAAAGGGAGGCCTTCCTTCTGGAGAAGAGCAAGAGATCAGGAGCTGGAGGGGCCTGCATAAAAATCCAGTAGGAATTGCGTGGTTTCCATGCTGGTTTTCTCCCTAAATTTCTACGTTGAAACTAAGAGTTTTAAAAATACAGCATCAATACCATAGAGTCATGCGCACACCTATATTTATAACACACAGGTTGTAATTGTTGAATCTTAGAAACAACCCAAATTCTGTCAACCAATGAACAGTTTAAAATGGTGTGTTTTTTGTTTTTTTAAATATATATACAGAGGAGTACTATTCAGCCATAAGGAAGGATAAATTTGAAATATTTATTGCTGAATGGATGAACCTTGAGACCATGCGCATAAGTGAATAAGTTGAACATATAAGTATGAATAACACATTATTTCTCTGATGTGAGAGTGTGAAAGTGTAAATAAGGACCAAAATTTATAATAGATACTGTGAAATAGGAAGATATTGTTCAAAAGAAAAGAGAACTAGGGAGGGCACAGGGGAAAAGAAGGGAAAAGAAAAATTGAGAAAAGCAGGATAAAACAGAAACAAATCCTTGTAGCAGGAAGGGGAAGAGGAGCTGAAGGGAAAGGAGACGAATAGAGAAAAGAGAAATCAAAATGCATCGAGTATTGAAATCAGGTACCAATTCCCTGTGTGATCATTATATATATCTAAATTGTACCAGTAATGCTAATAATATAAATTTAAAAACTTAGCAGTGCAGTGTTGTGGGCAGCTGCAGCTGCACTCCCACAGGTGGGGGTAATGCCTTTATAAAAAGTGGGCAGAGAGCCTTCCCGTGCTGTTGCCTGGGATGAGAAGACCTGGCACCATGCCCTCGGCCCTCCTGGCACCGTGCCCTCGGCCTTCTTGCCCCCCAAGAATGCTGCGAGAAGCTGGCTCTGAGGAGCAGCCATCCTGATCCTCCACTTCCAGCCTTTAGAACTGGAAGGAATAAATTTTTATTCCAGGTAATTGCTGTCACCTAGTCTAAGATTTTTACTGATAGAACACAGTCAGTCAGGCATCAGGGAAGTTTCAAGTTGCAGACAGTATGGGCACAAGGACCAGGTAGAACTCCCTCGCTCCTGTCACTGTGCTCAGACCCAGGCCTGGAGCCTCCATCCACTTTGGCTACACTCACCCTGTGCATGGGTGCTGGTCATGTGAAATGAGGAGTCTTTTCTCATGCGGCCTCATGGCTGACAAACGAGGACTCTGCTTTAGCTGTGCTCCTGGGTGCTGCAGAAGTTTTCTCATTCGAGAACCCACTCAAGCTGAGGTGTCCTTTCCTGGTGATCAAGGTTCTCTATGGAACAGTAAAAATCCTATACCACCAGAGAGGGCAGGGAACGTACACCTTTTCTGAAAGGCCTCTCTATGCACTGGGATATCATAATAAAAGTCTATGCAGTACAAAGAATAAAGTTCAGCACTGTCACCTTCAACAAACTTTCTAATCAAGAAGCTACCAAGACAGTAGCAGAACTTACTCTTCAAGTTGGCTGAAATTCTCATACTTTCCAGCGGCGTAACACACATTTTACAGGAAAGATCTACACTGAGGCCAGGACCATGAGCACTCTGATCAGCTAACTTCAGGCAGAATCAGGCATTTCTTGGATCCTGGGAACCATAGGACCAAATGGCATTCTTAATTCAGGCCACCATCCCCAAGCATTGTAGACTGGCAGGCTCACCCGACCTCACCCAGGCTGGACAAAAATGCCTCTCTAGGTCTTCCTGGCCAACCACCCACCTTGAAAATTTCTAATTCCAACAGGGAAAAGGCATCTGTTAATATGCCTCACCCTAATTAAAACTCTCCAGTGAATATTTAGATTAACGATATTTGGAGCTATTGCTCATATGTGGGTTTCTCATTAGAGTGCTTCATGTGCTAATTAACACCCCTGGAGTGTATACTAAGGTTCGCTTGCACAAATATACACAGTGCTGTACAGATAACTTTGATGAAAACAAGGAAGGTCTCTTCCCAGAGGTTCCTCCATCGCAACCTCCACTGGTACCCGCTGGCAGTCCTACAGCCTCTCCTGACGCACCCTCCTACGTCAGGCTCCATTCTCCCCTCCCCTCTTCTTCTGGTTTTCCTCACTGCGCTCCAGCTTCTGCTGGATTTAAGCACACAGTTATCTTAATAGCCTCTCACAAAAGCCCTGAATGACCAGGCAGGAAGAGACTTGTCTACACCTCAAACATGGATACAAATAGGCAACATAAAGACTGCCTCTACTCCTGCGTGTCCTCGTCATCATAAACACGTTCACCTCACCCACCACCTATGACGGACTAGGGGAGATCTGTGTGGCCCCGAGAACCGTTGGTTTCTGTCTCCGAATGTGCCAAGAATGAGGAGAGACTTTTTTTCCGGCCAAGACTGGTCAATTCATCCTCTGTGTCACGTGTTCACCTTTGTTAATGAGTGGTTAGGGGGAGGTACAAGCACCTGGAGTGGGGGTGGGAGGTGGGAGGAGGAAGGGCTGGCGAGCCGGAGGTGCTCTGCAAGGTGCCCTAGAGCAGCGAAGGCATTTATATCCCTCCACAGAGGGCCTGTGGCAAGTCCCTGGTAATCTGACCACCTGAATCCATCCCGTCTTTCATTTCCTTTCAACTTTAGGGTTTTTGCTTATCACCGATGCTGTCAATCTGGGAAAAGGTGGGCCGTTTTAAGTAGAAGTAAACAGCACTAAGTTTCTGTAAATGTTTATTATGACACTAAGCAGAAAAATTTTCAAAGTTGAAAGATCTTAGTGTCATTTGAACAAAAGATTCCAGTAAGAGAAGATTGCCAATGACAGAGGGGAGATTGGAAGGGAACAGCAGCACCGCGGCTGAAAGTTGGATTCAACTGCAGTTCTGAATAAACAGATGATCCGATCATCATTCTGTAGATGATCAGACGTATCATTCTGACTTGACAAGTACTAAAGGTATAATTTTGTGGCTCTCGTTCTGGGGATAATAATGGGAGTGTTGTTGACTGAAAGTAAAGGGAATAGCATTCATTGAAAAAACTTTTACAGAAAATTTTCAATTAGGAAACCATTGTTGAGAACTTAGTGCATCTCCAGGAGTGTTTGAATTTTAGAAATTTCAAGGAAGAGAGTGAGGTTGGTGCCCGCCAGCTATCACCCCCCCCACACACACACACGTGAGCCACCCACCTTGCCAACACCTGGCACCTCCCATAATGTCAGGTTTAGGATGGGCTTTTTTCTTATTTAGAAAAATGGAGAGTTTTAGCATATATTTGCATGTTGACTTTTAAACATATGGAACCATAGCCACAAAAATAAGTGTGATTGCATCTTACTCTTTTGTAGGCCAAACTCAATTCAAGGAGTTGGCATCAACTTAGGAATTCTAAATCAATTAGTTTTTGGAAAACAGGAGGAGAATAGGTATGACCATATCACCCTGAAGGAACCCAATCTTGTCTGGAGTATAAGAGGAAAAAAACATATTAGGATACATGATTTAAAGAAAATAGGCATTTAAAAGCCTACCTAAATTCGTGAGTGGCGTCTTTTAAAAAGAATAAATTATAAACTTTATAATTAAATTCACTTTAAAAATATCACTTTGTTATTGCCTGTAATTCAGTATTCAATTCAATAAAAGAAAGGCATGTCTTTCCATGCTCTTTATCCTGGGAATTCTGGGAGATTTCTTCAAGTTTATTGGCAAGCTGCAAAAGCATCTGAAGTTAGGGGTAGGCAGTAGTGATATATTGACATTACCAATGTCTTTGAGATTAATTTTTACATGAATGTTGTCACCTTGTGGAAATGCAATACAAAGCAGTTGATTTCAGTAAAGTTACCAAGGAGGTACTACTTGTTTCTTAGCTTTCGGTTTCCTTTGAAAGATGAATGCCTAAGATTTTGGTCTCTTACCAAATGCCCTTGGTTGACCTCCCTCATTTCCAGAATTCACACAGCAACTGTTGCTATATTTTTCAGAGGGAGTTTTTTTTTTTCTCTCTCTTTCTTTTTCTAACTATAAAAGCAAATATAACTGAAACAACAGGTCAAGATGTTCAAAGAAGGTGAAAGTGTCCCCAGATCACATAGCCAAGTGACAACCTCTTTATGTTCCAGATCTTTCTGGAACATAAAGTGAAGGAGATGAAGAGGTGAATAAGATTTGTGTCTGAATGGAATGCTGTGTACCAACTTCTGGGGCCAACTAAGCTTGCTAATTATCTAGCATCCCTTATCTACACCTCTCCCTTTACCTGCCTGCCTTATAGCTAACACATACACTATGGTTTAATTTTCATAATCACATTGTCTTAGATGTACTGATTACAACTTGATTCTAAAATAAAATTCTTTGGGCCAACGAGATGGTTCAGCCATCTAAAGCACCTGCTTGGGAAAGCTTAGGCAACTATAGGGACCACCCCACTGTCAGGGTAGGCTGAGCCAGCCATAATACATAGAATAAATAAATGAAAATAAAATAAAATTCTTAGCAACATATTGTAGTTTCCACACCAGTTTATGGATCTTTCTCTTTCATGTTTTGAAAGTCTGCTTATTATTCTGGTTTTCAATTACACCATAATATAATTAACAAGTACCATATTGGTGGACATTTAAATTATTTCTAATCATTCATTATTCTGGATAATTCTGCAATGAACATATTTGTGTAAATTGTTTTTGTGCCCACAGGTGGGTGTTGCAGTGAATAGGGAGGGGAGTAGTTTCTAAATAAGAAACTGTAAAGAAAAAGGACGGGCGAAATGAAGCTTTTCAAGCTATCCCTGAGAAAGATTGCTCCAATTTCTCCAACCACCAACATCAAAGATGAGGGTTCAGGTCTATTTTCTTAGGCTTCCTATGCGTAATAACGTTACATTACACACAGCTCAAGACATATGGAGCTACGCCCTTGTGCCAGACTTTTGAGTTTATAGAGCCACATAGGCTGCCAGGTACACTGGAAAACACGTCAGTCAGCTACAAAAAATGCAAATACGTTTGTGGCCTGGCTCTCACAGCCAATGAGGTTCTTCTCAGCAGTGAAGTTTTATTAACTACACTTGGGGCTATGCCTCAAAACTCCTGGACCCATTTCAAATTAATGGTGAAGTCCAAAATCTGACAGCTCAGGAGGGTGGAAGAGGGTCAGCACAGAAGAGGATGTGGCACTCACAGCCAGCCAGGAACTTCACTGCTGCTCTCTGTGTTGTTCACTGCCGAGCATTATCAAGAATCGCAGCTTTGCTAGCTTTCAAATTTTAAATGCCAGGAGACACAGGCACATAAGGCCATGAGGCATATAAAGCGCTTTTACTTTTTCACTAACTCTTTCATCAAACAGAGACTCCTAACCTGCCATGTCGCAGGTGCTGGGCTACATGAAGTGAAGGAGTTGGAGAGGTGAACAAGGTTTGTGTCTGAATGGAATGCTGTGTACCATCTTCTGGGGCCAAGTAAGATTGCTTATTATCTAGCTCCCCTTATCTCCACCTCTCACTTCACCTACCTGCCTTATTATGGACATTGCACCTCCCAGAATGATTTTTTTGTTGTTGTTGTTGTTTTTTTTTTTGTTGTTGTTGTTTGTTTGTTTGTTTGTTTGTATGTATCTGGCTTAGCCTGCCCTGGAACTGGGGCTGGAACAGCACATGGTGGAAGGGCTCCAGCAGCAGTTCCTATGATTGTCTAAGCTTGCCTACACAGGCACTTTACACCGCTGAGCTATCTTGCCAGCCTCCCAGAATCATCTTTGATGATATGAAATTAAGCAGATACAGTTACTACTAGGGATTCAACAAACATGGGAGAACAGTTATATATAATAGTTATATGCTATGAAATAACAAAAATGAAAAAGGTAGATTATTAGATGATGTGGCAGACAGAATGATGATTCCTCTAATAGTTCATGCTCTAACCCTTAGAACCTGAGAATGGTAAAAGGGATTTTTTAGGAATGACCAAGGATCTTAAAATGGGGAGATTCTTGGAGTAACTGGGTGAGCCCAATGTAATCATAAGGGTTCATGTAACAGCAGAAGCAAAGGTAATTAATGATAAAAGCAGAGAACAATTAAAAGATGTCCCCCTGCTAATTTTGAAAGTGGGACAAGAGCTATCAGCCAGTGAATTTGGGTAGGATCTAGAAAGGAGGGAAAGTGAAGATATTAATTCTATAGAGCCTCCTAAAGAAGGCAGACCTCCTGATACTTGGGTGTTAGCCCACTGAAAGCCATTTCTGGCTTCCAGAGCTGGACTGTGGTAAGCTCGTGTTGCTTACAACCACTACATTTGCGAGAATTTGTTACAGTGAGCACAGAGGATTAGAAGAAGGTTGATGCAAAGTAGGATTTCAGTGGATCCTTCATGAGGGGGTTAGTGCGTAGACAGACGTGAATCAGAACACTGTAAGCAAGAGAAGACGCGGCAGAGGAGCACACATGTGTAGGTACCAGGAGGGTAAAGTCAAAATCACGGCACCTGCAAAAAAGGAAAAATCTAGAAGGGATGTACTTAAAAATTACCTGACCTCAACTGTTCAGTGTGCAGGGATGGCTTCAGAATGAGTGCAGGGATCACTTTTTAAACAAGATAGTCCTTAAATTTTAAGCAGAACTTGGTAGAGAAGAGAATAAATATGTGTTGGCCAAGGAACATGATAGTATCTGAAAAGCAGCAGAAGTTTGGCAATAAGAGAGAGCAGGGTAGAGAACCATGGGGGAGAAAGAAAGCAAAGGTGTCTAGGGCAGATTGAGAGGCAGCTCTGATATTGAGCCAATGAGCCTGGTGTTCTGTAAGGAGGGACTGAGGTAGTTCAAGGAGGCCAACATCTGTCATCATGCATTATTCATAAAATGAGTATACAAAGCCATCGCTGTGCCTTCTAGCTACTTCAAGGGGTGACTGGTAGTAGGAAGAGTGGAATACCTTGAAGATTTCAGTGCCTTCAGGATTTATCTGGACCTATAATTTTACTTGCCATAAGAAGAAGTGGCTTATGGGATTGTGAGATGAGGGTAGCATTGTGGGATAAGGCGGGTGGCAAAGAAGTATGTGAGAGCCGCATAATAGAATGTAGTAAACACTGAGCCAGGCACCTGGGCTATACATCAACCTTCTAGAAGTGGTCTTCAGGATCTTGGATAGATCACTGCTTGTCTGTTACCTATGAGGTGGGCTGTATTTGACAGTGATGATGGGGATGCAATTAAACAGTGCTGATGGGGAGAAAAGCAACAGCAGGAACTTACAGAAGCATGCTTGCTTTGCCTGGAGCTAATGATGCCTTTCGCATGCAATGCCATAAGCCAATGACTCCTCTGCCTTGTTGCTAAGGGAACATGTACCTTAGTTTCTTCATTTGCAAACAGCAGGCCACTGAGCAAAGCCCACTTGCTAATTGACCAGTAGCACAAGCTGGCAGTCCAGAGCCAAGACCGACTGATAATATTACTCTGAGATACCAGATGGAAGGAAGAGGGCTGAGGGCTGATGGAATTCTTGAGAATGTAGGTCTTCTCTGAAAACTAAAAGAAGGCTGAAAGTATGACCACAGGAAATGGGTTGCAGAGGTGAACATGATTTCATTGTCCACATAGAGGCACAGCAAATTGATAAGCAAGTAGATTGAAGGAACAAATCAGAAAAAAAAAAAAAAAAAAAAGAAAGGCTTCAAAATGTTGCTGAGACATCTCCCTGGAAATGCATATTTATAATCAGCAGTGTTCTTTTTGGCTTCAAAGGAGTGACCATTTTGGTCATCCACGAAGCAAGAATTTTTGAATCAGTCGTAGACTAAATGCTCTGCTGGTTGTGGCTGTGACTCATCCTGGAGATAAAGATTTCAAGGGCAACCCAGGGTCAACCTTGCCAGTCTAGTTTGTGTATTTGTTTGGGAAATGTTAGGATACAAGGCTTTCTGCCTTAGATCAGAGATGGGACAGGGAACTTGGTCAGATGAAGAGTCAATTCAAGCTCAGACATAGGCAGAAGTGTGACTGTGACATGGGGAAACCCTTGACAGCTGTCTATATCTAAGTATGTGGAGGAAATTATCTTATTTCCATAAAAAAAATATTGATGGGAGTGTGGGGGTGAAGTCTTCCTTTCAGTTTTAACTGGTCTCTTGCAGTCCTGTCCAGTTTTATGAGTCAATGAATTAAATGTCTTCTCAGATGTCTTCTTTGACCAAGGAAAGTAAAGGAGCAACAGCGGCTACTGTTGCAGTATAAGAACAAGCACTGAAGGATAGAATGCAATACCATTTTTGTTGCTGATAATGGTGAGAATTAGTAAGTTGGAGAAACAAACTTGTGCCAACTAGGTGTTTTTGCTGCACGGGCATTGGCTTTGACCTCCTGAAAGACACATTGCTTCGGACCTGAAAGTCCAGAACTTAACTTGCCTTTTTGACTAACTTCACTGCATACTTGGCGTTTACGCAAATAATAATCTTTGTTCCATACAGTATTGTTTAGAAAATGCTGGCAAAGCCTTTCAGTAAACTGTGAGGCAGGTATCACATCAGCACCCTGGATGCTTTGTGTAGCTTTTGGCTGTCACTATTCCCAGGAAGAATGAAGTGCTGGAAACCTGCCAGAGAAATGTTCGTTGAGCATTTGAGTGTTTTGCCTTGAGTGTATTTGAATCAAGTTTTGGACACCACACATCCAGAGGTGACTGGGAAGTTGAGGGTAGAAAGAGATCTGCCTACCACAGTACCACTTGTCATCTCTTAACCGTGCTCCTAACAGTGGGGTTTTGAGCCCTAATGCTTCCTGGCTTTTATGACTCGTGAAGTTCTTTGAATCACACTGCACCACCAGCCTCAGTAGCAGGTCTCTCCATAACAATCTTCTAGCCAGTATCCAGGAGATAGCCTCCAGTTTTCAGGAAGGCAGTCAGTTAAAAGTGATGCCATGCTTTGCAAAGGAAAAGAGAGAGGACCGAAAAAAGAAAGAGCCTTTATCCCAGTATAGATTTCACCTGCACCTCCTTGTATTTTTCTAAACTTTGCGATCAGGATGTCACTGCCTTTTGACATCTGTGTTAGGCCCCATTCTGGACCGAACTGTCTCCCTCTCCTGATTCATATATTGAAGCCCTAACTTTGAGCATTTGACTATATTTGGAGAAGTCTTTAGAGATGATTTAGGTTCTAATCCCATTTGCCTGGTTTCCTCATAAGAAGAGAAAGAAAGGCCATGATACGCATGCAGAGGAAAGGCTGTGTGAGGACGCGGTGAGAAAGCAGCAGCTGCCAGCACAGGAGAGGAGCTCCAGGACACACTGAGCCTGCCAGCACCTGGATTTGGGCTTCCTAGTTTCCAGAGTGGTGAGAAAATAAGCGCCTCTCGTCTTAGCCACCCACAACGGTACCTGCTATGGCACGACAACCCTAGCAAACTTACTGAGCTCCAGTGTCAGCAAACTCCACCTTTCTGGGGATTCTTTCCTTTTAATTCAAACAATGACAACAACGAAGACAGCGCAGAAATATTCCGAACCCTCATTCTGTGCTCTGATATGGATAGCAGGTTTGATCAGATCCTTTTCTACTCCTCCACAACCCTGAGGATATTTTGGAGAATTCCTTCAGGAGCACTTTTATGTTCCATTCCATGACTTGATCATCTCTGAACCCCCCAGCCAGCTTTCTTGCTCTGCTCTGAAACTTCTTTCATATTTGCCACTTTCATCTTTTGCCATCTAATAACTTGTTTCCTCCCTAAGTAGAGACAATGGACGCTCCCACTTGGACATTGGTAATGCCTCCAAGTACCAGCTAGAACTGAGGAGTAGTGTTTAACAAAGGGTTATTGAAGTACTGAGAATAAAAGGAGGCAATTGAAATGCAAAAGGAGAAAATTTAAAACTAGCATCTAGACAGGATATTGCCTAGAAGTTCCTCTGAGGGTTTTCCATAGGGCTTTTCCAAAGACTGTCTCATTTCTTAGCTTCTTACTTCCTATGGTGAAAGGGCAGCTTAGCCTCTCCACACAGGATGATTCACCTTGTTCTCTGATCACTAGAAATGAGGCCCTGAACCTCACTTCAGCTCTGAGCAAAAGGAATATCTCCTTGGTAATTATAGGACAGCAGTTCTCAACCTGTGGGTTGTGACCCCGGTGGGGGTCGAATGACCAAAACACAGGTGTCGCCTAAAGCCATTCCAAATCATAAATGTAGCAAACTTACAGTTTTGAAGTAGCCACCAAAATTATTTTTTGGTTTGGGGTCACTGCAACATGAGGAACTGTATTGCGGGGTCACGGCATTAGAAAGGTTGAGAACCACTGTTATAGGACCAGGCAGGACTTCTTTTCTACCATGGATGGAAATTCGCAGAAGGAAGCCCTCCCTCACGCCTCAGCTTCATCCCCACATCTGCCCACACGGTTTGGACTCACCCCAGCAAGGTGGATTCTGTGTTTTACTTCTCAAAGTCTGGCACAAATCTGTGCAACTAGTAATAGCAGTGATAACACTGGACTTCTTAGCTGAAGCAGCCATGTTCTTTATCACATTAATTAAAAATCAGTTTTTAGGGCTGGCCAGATAGTTTAACAGACTAAAGTGCCTGCCGAGACAGAGCACAGCAGCCAGGGTTCAATCCCTGGCATGCCTTGCAGGCCCCAACCCTGGGGCATGCTGAGACAAAGATTGAGACTGGGCATGGTGGTGCACCTGGGAGGTTGAAAACAGGAGAATCACTATAAGTCCAATCTACGTAGTGAGACCCTGAAGACCCTGTCCCAAAATATGTTTAAAAAAAGTTTAAAAATCAGTTTTAGCCAGACATGGTGGTATGTGCCCATAATCCCAGCTGAGGCAGTAGGATTGCTGCAAATTTGAGGCCAGTCTGGGTTACATATGCATAGTGAGTTTGAGCCCAGAGTGAACTACATAGCAAGACCCTTTCCCAAGAAAAAAAAAAAAAAATTAGAAAAATCACAAAATGTCTTTGGCATGCAAAAAATTCTATTTGATTTATCAGAGAGCAAAAGAATCATACCTCAGGTTATTACTTTCTCAAAGATTTTCTTAATTTAGTGATTGTTGCAATCTGCAAACTGCTTAAAAATATTTAGGGAGAGATGTCAACCAAGAGTACATGTCTTTCCTATTCTTCCTTCCTAACATAAATTGTCTAATGCAGCCACCACCCCCGCACACACACAAACATACCGTGGTGAGAACCACACAACAGACCTCCTGACCCTCACTGGTAACTTGCACAGAAAATGTAGCAGGGTGAGCTGTATAATAACAACACTGGGCTTAGGTAGTTGTGTCCCCCAGTGTCACAGGCACTGAGGACACAGAAATCATAAAAATAAAGAAGCGGTGGCCCTGGTGGAGCTGTCACCTGGCTGCATTTTTCTAAACGCTAGGGCCCGGATGTTCGTGCGTGGCAGCACGGTCTCAGGCTCTGTCGCAAGCTGCTCTGGAGCAGGGAGCACTCGTCTTTCTCCCCGGTTTGCAGGTGATGAAACTCGATTCACAGCAGGGAAGCAGCTCTCCCACTGTCACCTCCCCAAACGCTTTCTCTTTCTATAAACTTTACTCCTTTCACTTTGCTCTCCCAACACTGGTACTTGGGATACTCCTTTGTCTGAAAGAACATGATGCCGACAGAATTTCATTTGAGTACTTGGATTCCTGCTAGTCAGGGTCATAAATAATAACAGTTTCTTTTCCTCTGAAGAACCTAGTAGTTTTAGCTGGCTTGGGGGAAAGAAACAGGATGTTTTAAAATTAATTGCTTTTAGATTGGTAATTTAATTCACTTGCACCAAGATTCAGTGGGAGCATGGAAGGGCTACGGTGTACCATGTGACATGGGGATCTCAAGTTGAAAAAGAGACAGTCTCTGCTTCAGGGAGCTTGCATGGCTGCTGCCACTGCTGTCTCCTCTCTAGGGAGGGATCACCTATCTGCTGCAAGCCTTCTGTAACTATTTCAGATAAAATGCTATGAAGTACTTAGCTTATCCTTTGCTCTGAGGATAGGAATCAAAGTTCACCACATGATCCATTCGAAACGGCATCTGTAAACAATTAAAGACCCGCAGCTTTTCCAAATGGCATAGAAGCGATACACTTGGCAGTTTTGTCTACATGTTTGCAGAGAAGAAAGTGTCCTGTTTTCTAACCACAAATAAAAATGCCATAAAAATTGCTAGCCTGGCTTCTGCTTAAAGGAATTTTACAGTAAGGTCCAAGGTGGCAGCTGTAGGGGCAGCCGGGTAATGAAAAAGCACACATTCTGTGATGGTTCCGGGCCTAAGTAATACTCAACTGACTGGCAAAGTGCAGAATGAAGGAATTAGCAGACTGGGCAATGATAAACCACGGGTAAGCGAAGGTCGACGCTACGAAGATTGTTTTGGGGGGGGGGGGTGTTAGAAAATGATGTCCAGAAATTTAGGATTATACAACATTATCTTTTTTTCTGGTTTTGCTTTCTGAAAATTAACAACTCCTAGGGGATTCAACTATTGAGGATGTATCTGGTGGGCACGATGGTATAATTTTCAACTTTCTGCTGCCTCTCCTGTGATAGTATTCATCGTGTGTTGGAGGTGAGAGGACAGAGGCGACAGAGAGCAAGTGTGGGCACTTGCGGCTTAAGATAATTGTTAGGTGGTCACAAATTATTGAACTTCTGTTATCAGCCATGGTGAGAGGATCTACCCCGAGGAAATAACGGAGTGGGATGCGTCAAGCCTATCTTTTTCTTGAGGAAAGCCCGTTTTCCAGCACACGGCTATTCAGCGAGCGTTAACTATTTTATTAAAGTCACTCTATTTGATATTCACTTGGAAATCTGTGTTCACTTTCTATCTTCCCCTGGTCCAAGAGAGGCTAGTTAATAGGTATTTAAACTATTTAAATGGAGATTTAAAGTGTTTCTACTTCATTATTAAACACATTGGAACTTTTCAATAACTCAAATTTTTAAACCATGCCTTATTTTCACATTCTTCCTCAATTTCAACTGACAAGTCTTCATCTGGCTGTTTTTCATGAGCTATACCCTTAGCATGGCACTGTGTGTTCCTGCTAATGGATTTGAAATAGATATTTTGGAGAAACTTTTCTACCTAGGACGACTAATAGTAACTTTCTTTGGGGCTTATTTATCCAACTCATAACAACATAGAAATTCTCCTTGCTCTTGTTTCCCAGGTTTAATCTTCTCAACACCCTACTTCTGTCTGGTTTTATGCATTACAAGGCTAACTTGACACTCAAGGAAGGAGTTGCTGAGTCCCTGAAGAACAGTTTTAGAAGACTATAAAGGTGGCATTGAATGTTTTTTTTCACATGGAAAATCCCTTTATAGCTCCTTCCTTTTCTCCATGGCAAAGAACCACTCTGTTCATCTGCTAACAAGAAGTGTGGTTAACCAATGTACATGATTGGAATATGAATTTCATCTAAAATAGGGAATCTTTAAAAGAAAAAGAATTACTGTGGTGCAAAGTGTACTTGGCTTGATATTTTAGGAGAAATGGAGCCACAGCTTGGAATAGAAGCCTCCCTCCAATCAGCCTGCTTTCCCACCCCTGGTGCCAGAGCCGACTCCTCCAAGCGAAGTCAGCAGAGCCTGAGCCAGCAGCTCACCACCGCGCCTGTCAGCCAAACCAGAAAGAACCACAGTGGGGGCCAAAAGCCAGGAACTGCGGATGCTGCAGCATGAGGGAAAAAAAGAGTCCTGTCTTTGGCGAGCAGCGTGATGAGCCTGGGGATGGAGCTGCGATGCATTCAGGGTAGAGAGGAAGGCATGCGGCAAGCAAGACACAAAAACAAACGGTAAAGAACTGGACTCAGTAAATCAGGAAACCATATGTCAGTCACATTCAAGGGCCCAAAGGACAGCTCCTTGTAGTGATGCCAGCCCATGACACCGAACGATCTCAGCAGGTGAAACATTCTGGGCATGCCCATGGCGACTTCATGATGGATCACGGAACTGCAGAGAACCCAGTGGTTATGGGGATGGCGGTCCAGGGCTGGACTGTGATGTGTGTCTTAGAGTGTACCCCCGAGGGAAGAAGCAAGACCTATGTCACAGATCCAGTAGGAAAGTTTTAGATAATATATAGCACGGCTCAATTTCCAAAGGATACCAAATTTCAGGGTGGTAAAGATAGGCATGTGGCCCTCAATAAGTACAATTTAAAACCCAGCTCCTTGCATGTATCCAGCTTCTGAGTAAGGATGCCAGAGGGCATGTTCCTTTTATATCTTCAGATTATCTAAATTAAAGGAATGAGATAATATCATCTCATGTTGGAGTAGAAAATGTTAATTTACCAATCTAGTATCTAGTCCCACCTTCATTTTAAAAGCTAGTCTTACTGAGGTCCATGTGACACAAGAGAAAAACTGCACATGTTTTTTGGGGTGCAATGTGGTCGTGTTTAGGGTGCATACATACATCACCATGAAACCCCCACCACAATCAGAACTGTGAATAGTCCTGTCACTGACACATTCTTCTTCCTTACCTGTCAGTCCCTTCTCCTAATGCCACCTTCTCTACAGGTAGCCACTCTTAGTCACTGAAGACTAGTTTACATTTGCTAGGCTTTTATAGACATGACATCATATTGTGCATATTTTCTTTGAATTTTTTTCCCTCAACATAATTATCCTGGGGTTTATCTATTTGTGTGTGCATGTGTATTGGTGATGTGTTACTTCTTGTTATGGAACAGTGTTCCAATGGAAAAATATACCCCATTTCTTTTATTTGTTGTCTCTAAATGAAATTCGAGTTGCTTCTAATTTTGAACTATCACAAATAAAACTGCTATGAATATTCACATTATTTTTATAAAAAGTGAAATAGAACAAGCAAACTGGCAATCAAACTCAGAATCTTCACACTGAGTTTAATTTCCAGGCTTTTTTGGTTTTATTTTGAGACAGGGTCTCACTAGGTTGCTTAGTTTCCCAGGTTGAGCTTGAACTTGCGATCACAGTACCTGAGCCTTCCAGAGCCGTGGGTTTACATGCATGTGCCACCATGTCAGAGAAAACCTCTGACTTTGTTCTAGACATTGATATGCACATTCAGGACAGCATAACTTCCTAGTTTGCAGGTGATTTTCCTGTGTGGGCTCTTTCCACAGTTTAAAAATTAACATGAATTCTTATAAACATATTGATGTAAAGACAAATGTAAACTATTAATTTTATATATTCATATTTGTCATATTCTTTTTTATTTTAAAAGCATTTTATAGTCCTCTAAAAGTATAGTAAACTTCAGGAACTTTGCCTACGAGGCCTAATGGATAAGTTGGTCCAGTGCCTAGCTAAAAATAACCCTTATCAGATTTTCGCAGGTAGGGATGGCCTCCTGACATCAGCTTAGAGAGTCTTAAAAATTCTGGAAAGGATGATGCTTTCTTTTTCTTCTTCTTCATTTTCATAAAATCTATAGATGTCACAGCCGTCTTACAACCATGAAAGAATAATGTCTCATTAAAAATGTTAATGCAGAAAATAGAAGAACACTCGCTCCTGATGGTATCTTGCACTGCTGCGTTAGATAAGGAAAACAATCCTGCTTGTTCAAACTGGTGGGGCTGGTTTTGTGTTATGAACAGTTAACTTCTCATTTGTTCACTGCTGTGGCCTTAGCCTTGTTTGGGTTCATACAATATCATACTCCAGCAAATCTGTTCCAAACATCAGGAAGCAGCCTACGGACCCAGAAACTCATATAATGGCCACCAGCACAGAGGATGATTGTAAAATTTAATAATTGTCTAAGAACAAATACACTGTGGAGAAACTCTTCCCTCCCTCCCAGGTGTGACTATGAAGCACACAGACTGTAAGACACTATGAAGCATACAGACTCTAAGACACCCTCCTGTCACAGGGTCCTCACTGGCCTATGACAGACTGGAAGTCCAGGCCTTTGCTACTAGGAAGTTCCAAGAGAAGATTGGGACAGGAGAAAGAGTCTTTTCAGAAATCTTTAGCACCTCAATAGACCTCTATAAGGATGAGATAAAAGTCCACAATCCTATTGACCCAGGTCTGCTTCAGATGAAGATGGAGACACCTCCAGAGAGACCAGGGCACTTCGGCTTGAGGTGGTGCCTACTCCTGCACTTTCTGAATGGCAGGAAGTTGTAGACATGTGTTCCCAGATCCCTGTGCTGTGCTGGATTCCTTATCAAGCCCATAGTATCAAGACAAAACCAACTGTGAAGTCAGTACTGTACCAGAAAGTTTCCTTGATGAAAATCATGGAGCAAAATTGTGCAAACTCATAGAGCAAAAGGTTAAATATATAAAACATAACAGCTACTAGCATCTAGGGTAAGAAAAACACACCCATTATTTTACATAAAGGACTTTTAGTGAGACTTGATGTGACTGGGGGCTGATGATATGGATAATGTTTCTACAAATTCACTTTTATTTGTTTACTTAGTCTAAGATCAGTGCACCTATATGTAAACTACTGTAAGAAATGAAGACCAGCTTCAGGAAGTTAACGAGCTAAGGTGACCCAATGGGTAAAAATTAAGGCAAAATAGGCAAACTAACAAAAGCACTAATAAAAATGTGACGAAGATGGTGAGTGGTTCCTAAACCAGTCTGCATAGTAGATTACCCAGGGATCTCCATTCCCAGGCCTAGGCTGTGCATCAGGTCAGCCACACCCACTGGGGGTGGGACATAGACGCAGGCGAGTTTTGGAGCTTCCCAAGAGACTCTGAGATGTAGACAAGTTTGGAAATGATTGCTACAAAGAAGGGGAAGCCCTTCTTCCTGTAAAGCAGACCAGTGGCATTTCAAGTGTCTTAAGGTCATAGCATTGACAGTGGGGTCTCTGGATGGTTGCTAGAAATGCAGAAAGTTGGGCCCCAGTCTTGAGCTCCTGGTGAGGCTCTGTATTTACCACAGATGATACAGGGAGACTGCAGGCAGGCATGGTGAAGGCTGAGACTGCAAAGGAAAATTCAGGCTGAGATGGGTATCAGGAAATGAAATTATATACAGTACACCCCAGGGGAGTGGCAGAAGGACAGATAGAAGCACAGTCCACTGAAGGCAAGGGATGCTCTTCAAAACGTGCCTGTGAATGATATGCATATGTGAGGATGTGGCCATGTATGGGCCATTCCTCCAGGGCAGTATTCTCCCTCTAAGTCCTTGACCTCCTCAGGCAAATTTAAGGAAGCCAGAGTCATTAAACTTTTTCAAAGTAATTTGAATTCTAAATTGGTTTGGAATTTGAAATAGGTCATTTACTCTATGTAACTTAGTCACTTTCTCTATAGTCTCTGAATACTTGACCATTTTCAGACCTTCAATCCATTCCTGAAGAATAAGGACTTGCTGAAACCAGAGATACTCAGAGAAATGTACTGAGCACTCCAGACAACCTAAGAGAATACCTTCAATGTTATTGGTACTGATAGCTTGCTATGAGAAGAACAGCACGGATCTGTGTGTAAAGCTATCAGGGTGCACTGTCAAAAGTCAGGTTCCTTAGTCCCCATGAATTTTATCATTAGTTGTTATATAAGGAATTATTTCAGAAGCTTTTGTTTTGAACATGAATGTACATATGCCAAGCATGCATATGTTTAAGCCTGTGTGCATTACAACAATTTGGAAACATGAAAATTTAGAAACTACTCTTTTTTTTTTTTTTTTTTGTCTTTTCAATACAAGGTCTCACTATGCAATTGAGGCTGGCCTTGAAGTCACTTTTGTAGCTGGTCTCAAACTCACACTGATCCTCCAGCCTCAGCCTCCCAAGTGCTGGGATTACAGGCGTGCACCACCATGCCCTGCTTGGAAACTACTCTTCATGTCATTTTCATGTAGATTTCTCTGATTCTACAATTTTAGATGATAATTTTTTTTTCTTTTGTTAGAATACATCAATATTTTCTACCATACACAGGTCTAAGTTCTCTATGAACAAAATATTACTTCCTTTCAAGAAGAAAAAGATGGTGATAATAAATAGAACAAAACTGTGCCCTACATAATATAAATTAACCCCACAGAGCACTTGTCAGTTCTTGTGGCCACCACAGCCTGTCCCCAGGACAGCTGCAACATCAAAGTGAATCCCTTTCATCAACTTTATATAGTAAGGTTTTCTGTAAGTTTTAAAAAAAAAAAAGACTTGATAAAGATAATTGTCTTAGTTACTTTTTACTCATTGCTGGAACAAGTACCTGACACCCAAAATGAAGGAAGGAAAGGTTTATTTAGCTCACAGTTACTGGAAGTTTCAGTGTGTACTTAGCTGGATCCAAGGCAGAGAGGCACATGGCAGAGACCAGCAGTTCATGGCAGCAGAACAGCAACAAAATGGTGACAGAAGCAACTGAACAACCAGGGGAACAGAGTGCAACAGAGAGAGAGTCTGTCTCTCTGTCTCTATATTATATCAGGCTCTCTGCCTTAGCCTATCTGCCTCAGGCCACACCCATAATTCGCAGCAGTATTCAGACCCATAATCGCATCAGTACTAAAACACATAATCCCAGTGCCTCAGGAGTCAAGGCTCAACTCTAGAAGTCCCCACGCCATGATTGCATGAGGCTTTGGGGAGACAGCTAGACATAAACCATAACAATAATATTTGAAAAATCTGAACTGAGCAGCAGCTAGATGGCTTCATGAACTGTGCTGAAGTGTCAGTTTTCCTAGCTGCAGCAGTTGCAGGCCAGGGTGAACTGCTTGGAATGAAGCGAGCCTGGGTTTCTGAGGGAGGCAAGTGTCAGATGTAGAAGCACTATTTACTGGTTGTGCTATGACTCTGTTATTCTCAAGGTTTTCCAGAGAGTCAGAACCAATGGAGAGCTATGCACACAGAGGCGTGTGTGTGAGTGTGTGTGAGTGTGTGCGTGTGTGTGTGTGTGTGTGTGTGTGTGTGTGTGTGTGTACTCGAAGCTGATCCTGTAGTCTGCTGCTTTTGTGGGGTAGAAATGGCAAAATGGGCAGCTAATAGGAGCTAATATCATAATTTCCATATGGAACCCAGCAGGGTAAAGATTCAAGAAGAGCTGAGGTGCTGTTTTACTTCCAGTCTAAAGGTGTAGGGTAGAAGAAACACTGTCCCCACTTGCACACAGCAGGCAGGAGGAACTCTCTTTCATCCCCAGATTGAGGGTGTCCACATTTTGGCATTAAATGAGACCCACCCACATTAGACAGAGCAACCTGCTTTGTTCTGGCTATTGACATAAATGTTAAAATTATCCAAAAACATAATTCTTACAAAAAAAACTGAGACTGATTTCCCTGTATGTATCTGGGGACTCAGGCTTAGCCAATCTAACATATAAAGTTAATCCTCACATCCACTTAGAACAATCTCACCCTAGACAGTGGCCAGACAGCCTCTGTCACATGTGAGCTTTTCCTGGCTTACTCTTTCTAGGTTGTTCCTGTGACCCAGCCCTGACTGCTCTGTTAACAGATTCTGCCTGGCTGGAGGCCAATCTCCACCACCTCCTTGGAGGATTTGTTACCCTTGGACAGATGGCTTCAGTCACTGAGAAGTAGAGAAGAAAGATGACTGAAGCTGGATTCAGGGACTCACTCAAGTCCTGCTCTTTCCAAGCTTTATTTCCTTAGACAGTAACTGTTTAGCCTCCTTTTCTTCATTTGTGAAATGGAAATACCTATACTCTTTGGAGGATTTTACGAATCTCAAATGAATGTGAAATATACAAATGGGAGTTACAGTTATTAATTTTTAGTGGCGAGAACTGAGTATATAAATTACTGATGTGTTATGCTTTTTATATTAAAAGATCTCTGCAGCTATGAAGTCCTGGACAGCAGGAACCATACCCCCCACCCTATCCATATAGCAGGGCTGCAATGAGCCCCTGAGGCACACGCTTAGGCCAAGTTTAGCTGATGACGAAGGAAGTGCTTTCTAATCTTTTCCAATTAGCTGAACGCTTCCTCAGATGCATACTAAATATATTTTCTAGAAATAAGGTTGCCAGATAAAATTCAGGATGCCTGGTTCAATTTGAACTTCAAATAAATAATGAGAACTTTTTAAGTGCATCCCATGTAAATAGATCGTTGTTGTACTGAAATTCAAATTGAACCAGGCATGCTGTACTTTCATTTGTTAAATTTGGCAACCTGGAGCAGAAAGAACTGACAAAAATGTATGTTAAATTTTTATATTAACATTTCGTTAGGTTATGAATATTTAAAGTATACCATGTAGAAAATACCATATTGTAGAATTTCTAATGGTTTATATGATTGGCCTTAAAAACGATTTACTTATGAAGCTGATGGATCTAAATATTGGTCTTGACCTCATTAATTTTGTTTATAAAATGAAGATAATAATATTCCATAAGCAAAGATCCTTTGAAGGTTACCTGGAATAACAAGTCAGAAAATTCTCTGTGAAATAGACCCCAACGAGGCTTGCCATCTGCATCTGAGTCCTGGGTGTTGCCATGTGCTAGCTGTATGGGCGCCTGGACCAAACTCCAGCTCCCGGACCTGACCAGCCACCCCGGAACTCCAGCCTGGACCCCGCTGCCATCCTGACTGGGCCAACCAGCAGACTCAGCCCTGGTCCATTCACTGACTCATCAACAACCGGAGCTCAGATTCCACCCACTTTCCTGACCAGGGCTCATATCACCCAGGTAAGAACGCCCTCAGCCCAAATACATCCCCCAACTCAACAACTGCCCAAACCCCGACTACACCCATATTCCCCACATGGCCACCCACCAATCCCACACAGCCAACCAACATCCCAACCCATGGAACCTTGAGGTAGCCAGCCTCCTGAGCTTTGACTCGCAGCCAGGCACGTCTGGAGGGGAACAAGCTTGGTGGATTCAGACCAAAATTTCCATAGGCGCTAACTGTATAAGTTCACCAAAGTGCAGAGATCATTGCTATAAAAAATGATAAAGAGAAGGAGCAAGATCCAATCCCAGGTCCTGAGACCACACAAAACAAATACAGGAAACACTACCATGGAAGAAAATGGGAATCATGCAGACGAAATCTCTGAATCAGTAACAGCCGAGGTTGAAGGGCAAGTGCAGAAACATATAGAGCAACTCAGATCAGAGATAACATGTGAAGTAAAAAAAAAAAAAAAAAAAAAAAAAAAAAAAAAAAAAAAAAAAAAAAAAAAAAAAAAAAAAAAAAAAAAAAAAAAAAAAAAAAAAAAAAAAAAAAAAAAAAAAAAAAAAAAAAAAAAAAAAAAAAA